>JBAMJV010014182.1:0-17401 GCA_037951105.1 Echinarachnius parma
TTTCAAATGTACGAACAAGCTTTCGGCCGGTCAGTTTGTAGAATATACGCCGAACATTTGAGGGCTAAACAAATGTTCAAATGTCAATTTTGTTTTTGTGAACTCCTTAGATTCAAAGATGCGTTATGATGATACAATTTCGTATTATTGCCGGGGAAACAACCGATTTCACGGTGGTTTCTGTTTGAGGTTCTGTTTGATGTTCTGTTTAGGGTTCTGGTTATAGGGGGTTCCAAGTACTGTTCTCTATCGATCATGGTGACTTAGCGGTTAGAGTGTCCACCTCATGCACGGGATGTCCCGTGTTCGAACCCAGACCGGGTCATATCAAAGACTTTAATGATGGTACCTTCTGCCCTCTAGCCAGGCGCTCGGCATTTATAGAATGGCAGTTACCAGAGGACTGGCCCCCTTCTGTAGCTTTCGGTACATTTAGTAGACGTGTGGCCTATAGGGCTAATGAGTCGGAGATAGGCGCCGCCTTATGTGCCAAAATTGGTACGGGAAAGACTTTAACTAACTTAAATACTGTTCTCTAGCTTAAACTGTTATCAGTTATTGCTTACTCATCGGTCAGTGTCAAATTCAGAATCAGTGGTCAGTCCGGTGTCCGGTGGTCTTTGTTTCCGGTATTACCGTCATCTTACCGGAAACCGCCACCTGCCTTATGATAGGCTGATGCTTGTTTATATATAATTAAATAATTAATAGTTAAGTCAACTTTTGTCAGATTGCAGTCCTCAATCAATGCCTTTCCTGTTAAATGTGTAATTTATAATTTGTATGTAGAAATATCGAAACGAAATGCTCAATCCCATAGCTTGCTGTTAGTTTACAGCCCTTCCCGTGCCAATTTGGCACATCCCCCGATGCATTAATTAGCCCTATATGTCGCACGTCTACTATACGTAGTGAAAGTTACAGAATGGGGCTAGTCTTTTGGTAACTCGTGTGTTTAACTTTCCCTTCTCCACTCTATAAATGCCGAACGCCTGGCTGGAAGGCAGAAGGTACCATGTTAAAGTCTTTAGTATGACTCGGTCAGGGTTAGAACCCGGGACCTCCCGTGCATGAGGCGGACACTCTAACCGTTTTACACCTGCACTCGTGATTTGTATTTTTTGTATATGGATATGAAATAGTTATGACAGTTAATTGTTTAACTAATAATAGCTTTGTAATAAAATATGTATGTAATGTTTTGCACCTGTCTTTGTCGAGATGATTTTTAGTAGAGAGTGCCCGAATACGACCAAATAATTATATTCGCGTTGTAAAAACGCGGAGGGGTTATGGATGGGGGGGGGGGGGGGGGGGGGGGGGAGGGTAGCCTGTTTCAAATTTGTACTGTATAATTACTGTTACATTTTGCTTCTGTCACATCTCCGTGCCTATACATGTACAGTACATGTCTAATGTTTATTTCAAAGATTGAATTGAATACAGGAAGAAAAACAAAACACGACCTGATACTGGTCATGTGACCGTTGCGAACAAATTCGCCAAGGTTACCTTTTTTGCTCCTTCCTTCCTTTCGAATTCCGCTAAGTCTCTAATTGATATGATAAAGATCTTGAAAATCATGCTGTGATTCGTGCCTGGATGCCTGGGCCCATATTCATAAAAGCCCGCTAGCTTAGTGTCATGCTTAGTCTATTTTGGATGCTGTGGTTATGTATTAAATATACAATATTTTAGTTGCTAACTAGGTTTAACTTATCTAAGGCTAAACAAGCTAACCCTATTGTCGGGGACTATACAGAGTGTTTATAAAAAAGCGGAACCCAACTTCCACCAGCTATATCTTAAATAGTGAGCTTGTAGTTATCGAATTGCAAGCATTTTAAATGAGCAATGTTAAAATTGCTTTGCGCACAAGATTTAGATCTATAATTCATCAACCCGGTCTGATCAATGGTAATTCATTGAAACCTCTCCTTGTGTTCTTTTGTCTTGTAATCCTTTTGTTCCGATCGTTCTTAAGCTAACATGGAGATACTTTTTAAATCGGTTCCTTGCCTGACCATGCAACTGACCACTGAACACGAGCACAAACCTGTGCAGACAGACATTGGGGCATGTGGAAGGATGTTGGGGATGATTATGGACCCTCAACTCTTCTCAAAGTTGAATAAATGTCAAACTATGAATCAAGAAACATCATGAAATGTCACTTGACTTTGTCTACTGTTTCATTATTTACACTGCATTTAGCAATTACTTTCTACTCTTGTGCGCAAAGTACTTTTTACATAACCCTTTCAAAGTAAGTTTTATTCAATCATGCAAGACGTTACCACAACATATTTGGTATCAAACGGAAGAGTATGAATCTACCTTTGGTATGACATATTGCAATACATATAATTATGTTTATTAAATAAATTATTGCGGATGGAAGTTGGGTTCCGCTTTTTTATAAACACCCTGTATAGGACAACTACGTATATGTCACGCACTAAACTGTATCATTTAGCATGGAACTAAGCTAGCGGGGTTTTATGAATATTGGCCCTGGACACCTTATTGAAAACACACACACGCACTTTTACACAATTGCGATTATTCCTGACATTATTCCTATACAGGATTTCTTGTCCTTCTTTGCCAACAATAATATTTTGTTCCTTTATCCATTCCACCAAAACAATGTGGCTTCTCACCGACCACCTATTCTTTCTACTTCTCCATACAGTGGCGTAGCGTGGTTGGACTGAAGGGGGGGGGGGGGGGGGGGCATGCGAATAGTTGGGGGCACACCTTATGATTTTAGTATGTTTTCAAAAAATGTTCCCTTATTGTTCTTATTGTTTGTTTTTTTGCAAATTAGGACCTATAGCGTCTAGATGGCCTTATTTTCACAATTCGGCTCTCTATATGTAATTTTTCCTGAAGAAAAAGAATTTGGCAGTCATTTCCCATGAAATCAATCAATTTTGGGGTAATTAGTAAATATCTAATTGTCCTGGGAACGCCCCTTTTAAATCGCCAAAATGTGACGTCATCTAAAGTACGGACTAATGAACTAAATTCTGTAGATGACGCGTCATGACGTAAGCCAATGAATTGTCAATCACATGTCAATCACGCTGCCGATTCTGGACCCTAAATGTGGGTGGGGCGTAAACTGGCTGCTAAATGAGATTTGGCATCAGAAAATTAGTCTTAAATCACTACTGTGTTTATTTTCATGGATTTTTTTTCGGCAGACCTATTTTACAAGTCATCAACTATGGAATAAGTGCCAAAGTACGTTGTATTCTTTAGGTCCTTTATTAAGCGGGGTACGTGAACATCACTCAGACAGTGTCAGAAGAATCTTACATACAACGACAGTGGTACGTACGCACGCATGATGTCACCTTTCCAAGATTCAAGATTGCACGGCGGGCGGGTGATTGCGGATTATGTGATTATGTTAATAACACATTCGTTTGGAGTAGACAAGGCAAAACATAAGGGGTAGAGTATTACTTAGCTAAGAAGCAATGTGTGCATCTGCGGGAGCACCGGGATTTCAGATTTTATCAAAGTGTGTGTGTCGTATATAGGGGATTGGGGGATGGGGGGGGGGGGGGGGTGGGCAGGGGCCAAGGCCTTGTGTTGGGGGAGGGGCACAAAGGCCACCCGTAAGGAGTGAGGGGCAAAGCCTCCAACGGTGGTGGTGGTGGGAGGGGGGGGGGGGGGGGGTGTCGATGTAAATGCCCCCTGATGCCGCTACTCCCCCCTTCATTCTAAGTCTAGTGTAGATAATTATGATGATATTCCATTTCAAGTTCTGGGGAGCATGGAGAGGGGAGTTGAATAATATTATCCCCTGACGTGAACGCTAGAAGAAGCTCACTGATCAACGCCAGTGACCCTCTTACTTTTACCCCTGTTTAAAGGGGAAAATAATCATTCAAGTTATATGAAGAAATGCATTTATCTTAAAGGGATCTAGTAACATTGTCAAAATCCTCAGAACTTACTTGGAACTCTAGCAGTTCGCACATATACCTCATTGTTTTCATATTACCAGTAGAAGCCTGGAACAGCTTTTTTTAATTTTTTTTATTTCTCTTCCTTTATAAAGATATGTAACTATGATTAAACTGTTCAGATTTCTAATTCTCTAGTGGATAATTATAACTGTGTACAAAGTCAGTGTAATGAGTTATCGATTATCACGTTGCATTCTCGCTCATTGCATACCTTAACATTCATTTAACGTACCATTTTCACACATTAGTTAGTGGACATATACGATCACATTAATACACATTCTTTATCAACCATTCATCACTTTTTACACATGTCAACAAAGTTACTAGATCCCTTTAAAATTGTATTATATATTGCACAAACCGTGCAGACTCCCACCTCGTTCGAATCCTTGTCCCTCATGAAAACACGTTCCTAGTATATATCTTGACATTATTTATTTTGACATTCGTTTTATCGTGACATTATTTTTTGCTGCGAATAGTCCTAATTATTTTTCAGACTGGAGGACACAGCTGTTTTACGTTAGTTGTTAATTCTTAATGATGATAACGTTAGTTGTTATTTCTGAATAATGCATTGTTAAAACTATAAGAGATTGACAGTTCGTCTCGCCAATTAAAGCTAAACGAAAATATTATGTGTGCGACTTTCCTGGCGCATCTGCTACTCTTCGTCAGGTCATGATTCAAAGACGCATTTTTTTTTTATGCGTGGTCGCAATTTATAAGAACTGATTTTGTGAACGTCACAACGCAATTAGCTTATGCAATAATACAAATATTATGACATGGTTGTTATAATTGTATATTAATATGCTGTAACGAGAATAACCATTAACCAGTGTTGGATTTATTTATAAAAACACATCTTCGGATTTTAATGCATTCAACTATATATATACTCGTATGAGAAAACTAGTGGCCATGGGCCACTATACGTGACGCAATGCGTGGGGCACATAGGACATTGTATAACCAGATGAATCGCGTGCCCTCTGAGTAGTTTCGATGCGCGTTACTAGTATATCATCGCAAAAAAATAAATGTCGCTCACTGTGCGTACAAACATATGCGTGATTGACTCATCGACATTTCCCCCCGTGATGGTGATTTAGAGCGCAATATGGCTTTAGACGCCACAGACACTGGACATCTATAAATGTTTATAGAAACAATATTACACACTAAATAAGGTTACGTTAATATAGACTAAGATTTTCTTCAATGTAAGGGAGAGGGGAGACCGTTAAATCAGTCTCTGTTACCATGGTTACGACTTTTTAAAAGTTTTGTTTTGTTTAGTGAGACTTTGTCTAGCTGCACTGACCGTCCCCACGGTATGGGGTGGTAGTAAATAAGTCAGAGAACCTCATTTAGAGTCGGTTACCTCTGACTATAGGGATAAACTGGCACATTTGTGGATCAAAATTATTGCAAATGTATCATTTTCTATGAAGCTTCATTCAATGATGGCATGAGAAGGAATAAACATGCAAGAAGAATGCGATCTACGCAAGATCTAAACATGTTTTACTGCATTAGGCCCTATATGAAGAGCTTTCAAGCAAAAGGCTCTAAATCCATTCCACTTAATTGTCTCTGTTTATTCATCAAATCTATACTACAGGTGGAAGAGCTACCACTAAAGGTCATACAAATGCAAGTTAGAAAAATCCTTCGCACAGCATGTATTTTATATATTTGTGTTGTTGTTGGATTTAGCGCCTTTTGCCACATGAGAGAGGTCTATTCAAATCGTGTAAAACATGCAATTTCGTGAAAAGTGGATTTAGCGCCTTTTGGTTGCGGGCTCTTCATATAATATACACGCAGCAAACATGCTAAGATGATAATGCGGTCAAACCTGCTCTAGGGACTAACCTGTGTATGAGGACAACCTGTCTATAAGCACCAATAATCTTGAATCCATATAAATCAAGTCTTTACGCGTACAAGTACCTTACCCCCTTTTTTATATAAATGAACACTTGTTTGAATATAATTCTCGGAGGTACAGATACGGGGTTATGGGGATGGGGATATCATGGGACCCCCCCCCCCCTCCCCCGCGGCCCCTATAATTACATACACACACTTCTTTGCCCTCACTTGAGAAATTCTGGCATTAGCACTTTCGTCATGTTCGTTAGTCAAAAAAAAAGTGACATAAACAAACTATCGTAAATTTTAAAATAAATACAATTATAAACGAAAGGCAGATGTCGTCCACCAATTTCTTTGACTAAATGATAGATTTAAAGAGGGTGTCTGGAGAAGGAATAAAGGGTGTTCAGCACACTTGGCAGTAGTCTAGGTTCTATACTCTGTATACACCTTTCCCCCATATACGCCAGGCCTGATATACGCGTAACCCGGTGCATCTGTACCGCCCGGTGAACCTGTACGGAAATCACCGGGCGTACAGATGCACCGGGTTACGCGTATATGGGGGAAAGGTGTATAAAACTGTGTATAGAACCTAGACTAACTTGGCAGAAGATAGAGTTGCGTGACGTGCTCTCGTGATGTCAGCAGCGCCTTCGCAGCAGCGCCACCTGAACGTGATGATGAGCATGATTGTTATGAAAGGCTAGACTTTATAATGCAATTAACGAACGCTGGGTTAAAAATGCTGGGTTTCATGGCAGCTACAGTATATATGGAGATTGTCAAACATTACGTAACTTTCAGGTTTGTAGATATATTATGTGCTTTTGTATTATAATATAACGCACTGTTATACTATATATATTTCTGTAAACGATGCAGTTTTATATAAACAATATATACAATTTCATATTTCCGTCACTATTAAAACGTAGAGTTTTATCACTTTCATGAATAAAACTCTGCTTACCGTATATAGTTTAAAAAACACATATTATCTGTATTTCCGTCAAGCTATTATATATCATCTACATTTATATTGTATTTTTAGCTATACATTTCCGTCACTATATACATGATATTATGTATACTATCAGTTTTATATGTAGCTTTTTACAGAATATATAAAAGAAAATCCTTTGAATATGATCGGGTAACTCAAGCAGGAAGTTATTTTCTCGGACAGTAACATTTTTAAATTTTGTTTATTATAAATAAAAAAAATTATCTCTTTCCGTCATGGAATCTAAATCCTTCAAAATAAAAGCTATATTGAAATATCATTTCACTGCAGCTGCAGAGCCAAATCCTGTCTAACACTGAACTGTTATATAGTTTCATTTTAGGTTTAATGCGTGTAACTCTCATAATGATTCAGTCTTCTGTCGATGCATGCATATTATACATGATTGTATGTATATATTTCGATCCTATACGTTACAAAATAGGAAAACAGGAGTAACTAGTATAGGTTTTCCCATTCATTTTAACACTATCGTCATTCAATTTCATTAATTTGTCATTCAAATTCGTCCCGAGGAACCACCAGAGCGGAAATCCTAACTTCAATTTCGTCTTTTGTCAATCATTTTAACACAAAGATCACACAATTTAGTCATTAGGCACACATTTTCGTCAATTGCAAATCAAATTCGTCGGTCACAGTTGCTGAACACATACAAGCAAAAGCAATTTCGTCAATCTGCAATCATTTTCATTAAATCTCTATTCAAATTCGTCCTATGTATTTACATTGTAGTTGTTTCTGTTTTATATAGGTTTTCCCATCCATTTTCAAACAATCGTCATTCAATTTCAATCATTGTTAACTTCAATTTCGTCCGGAAAGTCTTTCGCCGATCGTATGTAATGTTCGATTTCGTCATTCATCACACAAGTTCGTTCTTTCGCAACCAAGTTCGTCAATGACCCGATCGTTTTAGTCAAAGCTCATTCAATTTCGTCCGATCACTCCTGCCGGTGTACGATGTGATGATCAATTTCGTCATTGGGCATTTAATTTCGTTATTTCCCATTCAAATTCGTCAAACAATATTGAAAGCTGTATTTGATATTTTGTTTCATCATCTCTTCATTATTATCCTTTGTTTATTTGAACATGTTGAACCCAGATTCTATCTTTGTTTTGTGTCCCGGAAATTCATACAATTTTAGTCTATCGTCTATTGAACAATTTTTGTATTTTATATCATTAATTTGATATTGTAATGTGTCTCCCAACACAGATCTATTGCATGGATCAATCAATCAGACTTTTGGTCAATTATCGTTTTGTGAATTGCAATATCGAAATGAATTGTTTGTGATCAGTTTATCGTTTTATAAACAATTATTATTGAAGTAATTGCTTTTGATGTGAATTGTATGAGCTTCCATAGGAAAATTCATATGAACCAAAGCAACCAGACTATACATGACGAATTTGAACGACCAAGTCTTGAAATCGGATGACCAATGACGAATTTGAACTTCACATTATGCGTCTTATAACCAGTCGGGACGAATTCCATTGCAAAATGACGAATTAGAATAAGCCAATTTTGAATTAGAATGACCATTGATCAATTAGAATGGTAAATGACTAAATCGAATGTAGCAATTGCAGTTTCCTAACTTCTCGGGACGAAATTGAAGTAAGCATTGATTGAATTTGATTGACGATAGTTTGAAAATGGATGGGAAAACCTATATTATCTGTATGTAATTGTAAATTGTAACATTAATAATTTAGGGGGTAACATACACATGTAAACACTCGAAAACAAACTCACATGCACAAAGCACACGCACACACTCACAAACACACATACATTTACACACATGCACACCAACTCGCACACAATCACGTTTACAACAAATTGCATTAAATTCTTTTTCAAGACATATAGAAATAATATAAAACAACATCAAATATTATGTACACACACACGCACACACATACACACACAAACATACCCATCTAACCATATATAGGTATATAGTCATGACACAGACAGGCATATAAGGCTATACCATGTGACGAATTTGAATGACAAAATCACGAAATTGGTTGAACAAAGACGAATTTGATCTTCACATTCACCACTCGCTGAGCGGCGGAGACGAATTCCAATGCCAATTGACGATTTTGAATGCGAATTGTTTGAAATTGGTTGACAAAATAATGACGAATTAGATTGATCATTGACGAAATTGAAGTTTGGATTTACGGTCTGTTGGTTTCTCGGGACGAAATTGAACTATAAATTAATGAAATTGAATGATGATAGTGTTAAAATGAATGGGAAAACCTATATTATAAAGTGTTGTTTATATAGGTGTATAAAGCGAAAGAGATCTATTAAAGTGATTCAGGTATAGTGTCAGATATTGCACAAAATGACATTTGAGACTTCAATCCTATATCAATATCATTGTAAAATACAATTGAAAGATTTGTGAAAGTTTGAAAGAAAACGAACACTGTTTACCTAGTGAAAAAACGAATATTGAGTTCATATTTTATCCCCGAATACTGATGGCCTGTCGTAGATTTGTAGCAGTAATAATCATCCGTTGACGATATCCGCACCCGTGTATGTTTACATATACGGCACAGAATTCATGGAATTTGCGCACGTTGGATCAAAGTTCAGTAGGGTCGGGAATGTTTCCCACGCGCACTGGCCGGACATGTTCAGCTACGGCAATTGTACTTTTTTTGAAAAGCGTTGGCAACGCTTTTCAAATAATGATTTTCAATGATAATTATCTTCATAGTAAAGGGACATTTGAAAAAATCTAACCCATTCATTCTTCTCTCATTCTTTATAAGCTAACCAACACGGCAGAAGAGAGACGAGGAAGCTCCAAGTATTTTTCGTGGAGTTAGACACTTTACCTGGATCACTTTAACCAACAACGTGAACAGGAAAATGGGTTTGAGATAACGCTCTCGTTTTGGCTTCAAATTACATCGGATTTACGGTAGCCTAAATTCAAGATAACAACGAGGAAGTGTATTATATTAGCCAGCTTATAAAAAGTGCGATTATATGTTGTACTTTTGTTACAAGTTAATACATCCATGACAAAAAGTACATGTCATTCACTTCTCGAAGATATATTATATCACAAAAATCTAATATAAAAACCGGTTACTGCTGTGCCCTGTTTCATAAAACACTTGCAAATGCTTTAAGTGTACACTTATTGTAACTACCATGGTAACAGCTGAAATGCTCAATGCTGATTGGCTGTTGACCTAATCGTTTCAATAATTGGACACTTACAACAATTGCAAGTGCTTTATAAAACGGGGCACTGTGAAGAGATGCGCTTTGTTTGTTTGTTGTTGTTTTGTTTTTTATTGGGGGGGGGGGGGGTATATTTCATGTTGATAAAAGCTCGCAAGTACAAATAATGACAACCCTTCTAATCGAAATATGGTTTCAAATCTATGTGTTCACACTTACGGTGTTTCTATCAACTTGCCTTGCCTTTACGTTACATACATGCACAATGGCACTGACGCAGACCAGTATAAATAACTTTTAGGTCATATAATACGTAAATAGAAAAGTTCAGCTTATACCACATATAAACTGTATTACTTACGTAATAGTGATAATGTATTTATGTAGCTTATTGCTACATTGTAAATTCAGTTAATTGAATTGTTTTCACTTATGTTTTAAGGCAATTATATAGATATAAGATGAATTTCCAATGTTTGGAAAATAAAATGGAATTGAAATTTGCAATCAATCTCGATAAGTGAAAACAAAAATTGTCATTACTTCAATATGAGTGTGTTATGTCATATATCTAATATATAATACTTGAATCCTGCGTGGCACTAAACTTCAACTAAAATAGTACGTTGACCGTTATGTTATTTAAACCGAAAATGTGAAAATGAAAGAGCGTGCGTATTACAATATACGCCCGCAACATATCAAATTTGATACGCAGTTAATAAGAAACCGGATATTGATATATATATATATTATATATATATTGCTTGTTCACCTGCATGTTCGCTCCAACAAAATAATAGGGAAACATTTCTTAATTTGCCGCATTTTTGGACATTAAATTGAAAGATGAACTATTATATTTTGGAGCGGACTTCCCGCTGAATATGAGAAAGCTGAAACATCAATGGCCTTCTATCTATAATTAAACAATTTAAAGGTAACCACGGTATAAATGGTAACATTCTCGGATGACATTGCGCAGATTTTGTCATTTTGGAGGGGGAACTATCAGTAGTACATGTAAGTGTGTCGAATGTTAAAGGGATCTATAACATTGTCAAAATCCACAAAACTTACTCAGAACTCTATTATGGTTCTCTTAAACGTTTTTGTATTCGTATTACCACTAGAGGCATGGAGCTGGTTTCTGGTGCTGGTTTTTAAATGTCCCGTTTGTTAAAAAGATATTTACGATTGAAATGTCCGGATTTTGAATTATCCGCTGGAACTGTATACAAATTTGTACACAGTCTGTTAGTGCAATGAGTAAGCGAATATCACTTTGCATAACGTGGGATTTTCACACATTACTTTAAATAATAGGGTACATAATTATCAGATCACAAAAATACACATTTTATTAACCATTCATCACTTTTCGCACATGTCAACAGAGCTACTATATAGATCCCTTTAATACAAAAGATTGAGCCAAAATTATCAAGATTTCCACACAAATTCGAGTATATTATAATATAAAAATTAAAAAATCTTCTTTTTTTTATATGACAATGTTACATATCTCGTATTGCGAATGCATTTTGTGGAAATCGTAATAAAACTGAACTTGATCTTGAAGATAATTATGACATTATCTAAGACTTTGTCTTAACATGAAGCGTAACGCATGTCCTAACCGCATGATCTTTATTTTCTTATATTTTGTCCATCCTTTGCTCATTATCATCCACAACTAATATAGTTGCCACGATATTGTTGCTTTACAATTAAGCCCGGCGCAGACAGAGCCGACTCGACCCGATCCGATTGGTTTTTCAGTCAGGCTCGAATCAGTTTCGCTCAGTCGGAGCCGATCCAACATGTTGAATCGGCCTCGAATGACCTCCGACTGGCACTTGACTGGGAAAAACCAGAGTCCCGAAGCAGCGCATACTGAGTTAAAGAGGCTGAAAACCAGTCGGATCGGGTCGAGTCGGCTCTGTCTACGCCGGGCTTAAACTGATGTAAATCGCCCATCCGAGCAATATATTTGAAGAGTTTTATTCAAAAAGGCGCTAAATCTACTTTATCAATTTTTGATAAATAAATAAGCGTAATAAGTTGTCTGTTTTTTTTTTTTTTTTACACAAGCCTATATTATGGAAATTGAATGCTCCATATTTTGTTTTGATTGCGTATAGTTTGTCATACAATTTAGATTTATAACTAGCTACGTAGCTTCTTATTGCATTGATATCGTTAACCTAATTTTAATGGAAAGTGGATATAACGCCGTTTGGAATTAAGCCCTTCATTTGCACGTATGGCAATGAAAGGTGATACACTTTTAGGCCAAGGTCATTTTTGTTTAAAGGCTTAATTATGCTCTCAGTGTCATACTGGTAAGATTATGATACTATCGAATTCGTTCGATTGTAATAGATCACATTTAAACATGTTAAAGGGATCAATTAAAGGGGCCCTGCAACCCAAATGCATGTTGACCTCTGTTCATCTGTATTAGTGTACACATTCAATATTTGTAAACGGTTTGACCCAAATATGTTTTGTATATTTTTAAACATTTTATCATTTATTTGTCTTCATGTTGCTAAGCCCCACCTCCTAAAAAACCCTCCAGAGCAAATTCTATTGTTGACCTGCAGTGACATCATTTGTCAATCACTGGTCAGCTACCATGCTATTGTGATTAGCCTAATCACAATAGCATCACACGGTTGAATAGAATACCAACTCACACAACTTCAATTACAATAGCTGTTGCTATGTCAGAATAAAAGCACTGTCTAAGCTATTGCATGGAGGTATGCAGGGCATGCTTTTGTGTGGTTGTTCTTTTTGTACTTTCATCTTTTGTTAATCTCATGGTAGCTGACCAGTGATTGACAAATGATGTCACTGCAGGTCAACAATAGAATTTGCTCTGGAGGGTTTTTTAGGAGGTGGGGCTTAGCAACATGAAGACAAATAAATGATAAAATGTTTAAAAATATACAAAACATATTTGGGTCAAACCGTTTACAAATATTGAATGTGTACACTAATACAGATGAACAGAGGTCAACATGCATTTGGGTTGCAGGGCCCCTTTAAGTAACATTGTCAAAATCCCCACAGCTTACCTATATAACTATACTATGGCGGTTCTCACTTACCGATTTGTATTCGTATTGCATGGAACAGGTATCGGTTTTCCGAATTTTACTTTCTTTATAAAGATTTTGTTTATGATTGAAGTGTTCGGATTTTCAAAGTTTCCCTGGGAGACTTTCAACTGCTGTACAAAGTATGCGAATATTACTTTGCACTTGCGCTCATTAGTCAGCAAACAAAGTTACAAGATCCCTTTAATCATAATATCATTGGGTGGGGGGGGGGGGGATATCGTGGTCTGTAGTGGTTTGGACCTTCAATAAAAAGGTCGTAGATTCAATTTCCAACCCGGCACGTGTGTCCATCGGCAAGACACTAATAATTCATCCACGTTTTCTCTTCCCAAACATGGATACTTACTTGCAGCATGGTCATAATATTGAATTTATTTTATACGCTATAATAGAGCCACAGTGTGGCTATAAATAATTAATATTCAAAGCGCTTTTAGATTGAATTGTGATTAATAAGGGCTATATAAATGTTGCTGTTGTTAATATTTGTAATCCCAAACAATTTATTCAATTATTTGGACGAGCTATAGTGGTGACCTTTGCCAAATTATTTAATTTCTGCTAAATTCTAGTAATCATGGATATATGTGCACGACGTGTAACGGAATAGATACAGATATATCGAACGATATATGTTATGGAGAGTTTAGGAGAAAGAGAATATAGGGAGGCAGGCAGAATTAGACAGTAATAACCAATTAACTCTTTTCTTAAACAGTAATAACCCACTCAGTAATAACCAACTCTTTTCTTTGAAAAATATTAATTCATTTATACTACCACCCCAGCATGGGAGAGTGTGAGACGGTGTGAGAGAGTTTGCTATAATAATATATTATTTAATGTTAAATATACTTTTTTTTTACCTAGGCTTATACCATTATTATGACTATAGTTTTCTTTGTGCGCATTATAATTGATTGAAAATGGAGACTGATAGACAATGGTAGATGCAATAAAATAACTGTTTTATGGGATAATGACCATGATGAAAGTGATGGTAACAAAAGTACGGATTGACGCCAATCTGTCAAGCTGCACTTTCGCCAACATGCAGAAACCGGAGGAAAACAACGTGCCGACTTTGTCATTTTTTATTGTACCAGCATGATAAAGATATTCTTACAGACCGTGTGTGTAATGAACCAACCTGCTTATTTACGTACAGTGTATTTAATACAGAATCTTGAATGAAATGTCAACCAATCGAATAAAATACATTTCCGTGGCCTCGGTCGCGGCGGACATGATACACACATCAAAATACAGATAATCAAGTTCTTATCAAAGGTTAGGAAGGTTCATTGCGAAGATTTCAAGAGTGCAAACGAAATAATTATACATTTGGTGTGATAAAATGTATTAAAGCCAAATAACAGTATAGGGAAAGTTACCGAAGGCATCTATATTGGCCAAACTAATTGATCAATATTGTTGAAATAGAGCTTGTGTGGTAAAATCCGAACCTTGGAATCATTAAATGCAGAAATATCAGTTCAGCTTTAAATTCACGCCGCCAGCAAGCCGCTGTTCTCCTCTCGTTCGCCCCTAGCTCTCCGCCCGAAGTTTAAGATGTTTAGGCTTCTATATAATTATAGGGGGGGGGGGGGGGGGGGCGGGACCCACGACCGACATCAATTCCCCGATTCATGCCACATGAAGGCCCACCACCCCTCTCCAGAAAAATTGTACCCCCCCCCCCCAACACACACACACACACACACACACAACTAAACTGTGTCATTGAAATTAATACTCTTGTACCAGCATATCGAAGCAAGGACATTCCCTGAATTTATTACATTTACATGTTATTCCCTGAATGTGCACTTTTAATCCCGAAATAAAGTCATATGGCAAGAGGGGGGGGGGGGGGGGGGGGGGTCTGGGCAAACAAAGGGCAATTGTATAGTCAGAAATTAAAATTTAGTTATTAAAATGTTGTGTTTTTTAAATTTTATTTCATGTTTGATTTAAGAGGGAGGACATTCATATTTGAAGATTCTCGCAAACTTTATGACTGTATATCGAACCAGCAGCATAATTAATGAAGATTTAAACGAAATAATACAGTTGTACTCTAATCAGTAACAATTGATCTTGATTACCCATGTTGTTGTATTCACAGTTCAATATTCAGTTATTGACACTTTCAATAAAATGATTTAAGTGATAAAACTAAACATTAAGCCCCCCCCCCCCCCCCCCCACGTTGCATGTTTAGACGGACAACTAATAACGCGGTTATTACCTCCGCCAACGAACTTGGAGGAGGTTATGTTTTCGGTCCCGTTTGTTTGTTTGTTTGTTTGTTTGTCTGTTTGTTTGTTTGTTTGTGCGTCAGTGCGTCACCAGTCTCCTGCGCACAATTTCACAGATATCTCAACCAATATTTCGTAGAAGCATAGAACCCTTTAAATTTTGGGGTCATGAGTTCAAAGGTCAAAGGGCTCATTATATGCAAACATAGCTCGTGATCGCGTTATCTCAAGAACCGATTGACGGATTCTCATCAAACTCGGTTCATGTATGTATCTTAGGGTGCCAATGAACTGATTAGATTTTGGGGTCATGAGATCAAAGGTCAAAGGTCACAATGCTCATTATATATGCAAAAATAACTCGTGATCGCGTTATCTCAAGAACCGATTGACGGATTCTCACCAAACTTGGTTCATGTATGTAATTTCCTCCGCACACTGTAAGACCCGACCGGTCGTACGAATTCGAGTGTTGGCGGAGGTACCGCAGTACTTGTACTGCGGTACTCGCAGTACATTTACTCCGGTAAATTGGTCGGTAAATTTACTGCGATAGTACTGCGGTACTACTGCGGTACTACTGCGGTTAGTACTCCTGCAGTAATACTGCTGTACCTCGGTACTACCACAGTACTACCGCAGTACATAGATTGTACTGTAGTACTACAGTACGAGTACCGCGAATTTTGCGATAGTACTGCCAGTACTGCATTTGTACTGCGTTAGTACTGCAGTACTACTGTAGTAGTACTGCAGTAGTACTGCGGTAGTACTGCAGTGTACCACATGTACTACGAATAATGCAGTAGTATCGCAGTACTGCAGTACTACTGCAGTTTTTCTGCAGTACTCGCAGTACTTTTTAACAAGGGTTTAACAAGGTACAAAGAACTAGTGACCGACTACAGCAAAACCCTGCACTTGTCGGTACAAATCGAAAAGTAGATTTTTATACCATTATAAAGGCCTATCACAAGCTTTCTTTTTGATACTTTGTTCTAACGAATTGGTAAATAATTGGCGAAAATGTGATTGTTTCAATTATACAATTATAGGCCTTTCACACACGTTATGTGAATCACCGACAAGTGCAGGGTTTTGCTATAGCCGGTCACATTACATCTTCTACATGTAATGTCATAAACATACTAGTCGATCTAATCAAAAACCTTGGCATGCCTTATTCATTTTCTATATAAATGTTATGTGTACATTCATTAAAATGTAATAATAAATATGTATTTTTATAGTATATAATTGACTAACTCTGTGAAAGAGCCAGGTAAACATCTAGTTTGTAATGCTTTTTTGTTCAGATATTGTTTTATACTCTCTTTGTTGGAAGTTCAAACTTTAACGATTAAAATAAACTGGTTATCTACACTAAATCTTGAGTAACATTTACTTTCTAAACATATTAAATTGTAACCCATTCCCTGCAAGATTTGTAAATTCTCATAGACTTTGTACAAAGCCCTCAAGGTTTATGTAGCTAAGGAGTTCATGTAATGATTTGGGGAGTGAATAATTTGTATTCTGAAAAGCATGAAAAAGGTTCCTCTATTTCCTCATAACCATCCCCTTTCAAAAAAAAAATTATCTTAGAGAAACTGACAGTTTTGGTTTAGAGGGCGCTTCAATAAATAATTTGTGTGAGGTAATTTAAAACCAAGTGTAAAATTTGATAAATCAAACAATTTTAAAGACAGAATAGACTTTGTTTGATTTTACAATTGGTTCAGAAACAGCTGAAATATCCATAAATATATCTGTTTGGAATAAATGTGGGGCCCACATTTATATTTATGTTTTGATGATCTCTCTATTGAATAATTATTTTAACCAAACCTCACATTCACATTGTCAGGTATCTGGAGGGT
>JBAMJV010014183.1:0-18388 GCA_037951105.1 Echinarachnius parma
GTGGGTGTGCAGTTAATTGGATAGGACTTGGGTCGTATTGTCATAAACATACTTTGTCAAACTCAATAGGGCCACTATACAATGGAGGCCATTTGGATTACTAATCTCCGTGCACAGTCAATAGGGATTAAAGAATCTCGATGTGCGCTGGCCGCTCTTGACAGCTACAGAGATTCCAACTTAGCACAAAGGGGTTGTTAAGAGGCGGAGCTTAATATCGATCGCTTTTAGTGGCAAATAATTTTGGAACGCAAACTTTTCAAACCTGCAAAAAACATGCTTCAAAACTCTGCTTAATTTTTACCTTTCCACTGGATATTTTTACTGGATATTTTGCGTACCGGTAGAACAGATATCAGGGAAATGTATGAGGCAATAATATTTTTTTTCACTTTTTCATGCAATTTCAAATCAATCGTGATTTCTGAGGTTCGACATCTTGCGACTTCTGGCTCCTCTGCGGATGGCGAGGCACATATTATTTCTTTCACAAATTTAAATCACCTACTTATAATAAATAATATTTATCAGTGGCTTTTATAAAAGCCATCACAGGCTTCAAATGATCTTCTTTACCCAATAAATTCTGTAAACTCATTCGCTTTACTTTCAATCGAAAAAAAAAAATTCTGTCTCGTACATACTTTTTACAATCAATTAAATAATGTTCAATTGTTTCAAATTCCATACATAAATCACAAAGACCAGTTTCATGCTTATTCATAATAAATTAATACAAATTTAGCTTACATTTACCCAATCTCATTTGATGTAATAACCGTTTATTGTTTCTACAAAACCAAAAAAGCTTAATACACTGTAATACAAATGGTTGAATTCAAATAAAAATCTTCCCTTTTCTATTGCTTCCCACTGATTTTGCCATAATTGTTTATAGAAAATGTTCATATAATTAATAAAATCATATCTATTCCGTGGAATACATACATCTACATATTCTTTTTGAGTTGCTTGCTTGGCTAAACGGTCATCACTTTCATTTCCTTGTTATTCACAGCATTCAAAATATATATCTATACCAATAGTACTAAATGTGTTAATTTATCAAAAATTTCCAAAATTATACTATCTTTATTCATATGTTTGATAGCCTGCAGGGCTGACATCGAGTCTGATAGAATAATATCTGTCAATTCTGCAGTCATAATATTAACTGGGGAGGTTCTATAACATTTACTTATCTTATACTTCGGAACATAAAAAGCTGCGCCTGTCAAACCATTATCAAGTTTTGAACCATCTGTATATATTTGCAAATAATTATTCCACTTTATTGCTATATTTTCTAATGCACAATTCAACTGTTCAATTGGAAGCGACTCTTTCTTATTTACTTGATCATGTATACCAGGGGCGTCGATCACGGGGGGGGGGGGGGGGGGGGGGGGAGGGGGATGGGGGGGATATATCCCCCCCCCCCCCCCCCATTATTTGAGGTGGGGGGTGGCCTGTATTATCATCCCCCCCCCCCCCCCCAAAAAAAAAAAAAAAAAAAAAAAAAAAAAAAAAAAAAAACTCTTCATCTCATTGTGTGCCATTGAGTGGTTACTTTGAGCATCCCGTTGTGTATGTGACTGATGTGTATAGTTTCTTATATCGTATGTCTTATGTTAGAAAGTCCTTACTCAGTTCCTCCATAAGCAAGAGAAGTGCGATCCGCCCTTTGGTTTTCTGCAAACTTGATTTCATTAATTGTGTTTATCTATAACACGGTAACTCAGAAACAAGTTTATAAAACGTGAAATTGATGCCTTAGGTATGCTCCAGATTGCACAATTTCAAGCCCCAAAATGCAAAAGCTTCCTACCGTGGGAGGGGGGACACCCCCTCCCACACCCACCCCCCCCCCCCCCCCAGGCGCGATCTACGGGGTGGGGGGGGGGGGGGGGTTTAGGGGGTTTAAACCCCCCCTTGAGGCTGCCAAGTGAAAATGTGATGTGCATAGACAAACGCCATCATGGGGTTTAAACCACCCCCCCTCCCCCCCCCCCCTTGGGCTGCCAAGTGAAAATATGATGTGCATGACCCACACAGTATCCGTATCGTCATTGGGTCAACCATTGGGTCAACATGAAGGGCAGCTCTGTTAATCACTACCTGGTTAGCCTTCTGGATAGTGTTCACCCAAAACCTACAGCGCAGCGACTACTTTGTTGATGTCTGTGCTGTCGACTTTACAAAAGCGTTCGACCTTATCAACCACTCCATCGCAATGGAAAAGCTAATCCAACTCAACGTCAACCGGGCAGTGCTTCCGATCGTAGGGGATTTTTTGTCGAATCGTTCGCAAGTTGTCAGATACCAAGGATCGGTATCACGGCCGCTCAACCTCACATGTGGAGTCCCGCAAGGGACAAAATTGGGCCCCTTAATCTTCCTAGTCATGGTAAACGATGCAGCAAGCACAACAATCTGATCGCTGGAAATACGTCGACAATCTGAACATTCTTGTCGCGACGCATAAATCTCAACAAAGTACAATGCAAACCCATCTTGATGCTCTTTGTGAATGGTCCCAAGAAAACGACATGAAACCAAAACCGGAAAAGTGTAAGATCATGCGTATTAGTTTCTTGAAAAACGAACCACCCATTGTTCCAGTACACATCAACGATACGCCATTGGATAGTGTTGATCATCTTACCTTACTAGGGGTGACAATCCAAGCAGATCTAAAGTGAGATTCCCAAGTAGATCACATGATCACTCGAGCTACACGCCGCCATATATATTTTATGCATTCTCAAGAAAAGTGGTGTATCTCCAGCTGACCTTGTTACCATTTACAAAATGTACATCCGCCCAAATCTTGAATTTGGTTCTCCAGTCTGTGGAGCTCAAGCTTGACAGTGTCTCAAAAGAATAGAATAGAGAGGGTACAAAAGAGAGCCATGCGGATGATAACATATCCTACCCGATTGCATCGTATGATCAACTCTTGGAAGAATTCAATCTCTCAACTCTCACTGACCGAAGAGATGAGTTGTTGTTGATTGCGTTTCGGGGAGAGTGTACTAAAATCAACCTCGGCCACAGAGACATGCTTCCGCAGACAAGACAGGAGGTCACTAGATCGGGAACGCAACCTGCGCAACGGTCAGAAACTAGATGCACCTCGGTGCAAGACTCAGAGACACAAGATTTCTAGCGTTCCTACTTCTTGTCAATATGCTTAATTCAAAATTATAATCGTCTAAGACTCAAACAAATTCCACTTGTAACCTAGACAATAATCTTTCGATTTCCATTATATTTGATATTTCATTACATATACATGTAAGTACTTTTAAAGCCGACTAAAATAAGTGATATGTGTTAACTTACTATCAAATACTCAATCCTCACATAGGTTCTCAATCTGTTATATTGCATTACACTTTTATAATTGCTTGTCAATAATTATAGGACTCAGTTGATTTTATTTCATACCACAAAACATAGTTAAAAATAATCAGACTCATGAATTTGCAGATAATGTTTTTATCTGTTATATTATCTTATTTGCTATTTTAATACATCGCCTTCGCATTTTCATATCATTGATTGCATTATTTCCGGTTCAAGCACAGTCGATATGACCGTTAGCTACAGTTCTGGATGTTGTTTATTGTATTTCCATGTTTGCACTATTGACATTTTACGCACTATGTTGTTATTATTATTAACTAGGTAGTATAATGTAAGGCATTGTAATAATATAGTTATTTAATTAGATCCATGATCATATTTTGCTTTTGAATATAATTCTGTCAATCGTATGTTAGCCCTTCTTGCCATTGTAATACCGTAGTATATTTTGCAAACAAAAACATGCTTTTATGTAAGGTTGTACTACCTCGCTTGTGATGACATCTTGTTAACTATGTTCTTCATATTTCAAACGTCTTTCAATAAACATGACGATTCTGTTCAATAAGTTAAACTACAGAGAGCTGATGTAATTCCTCCCTCCAATATGACTCCTACTCTCCTATCATCATTACCTGTCCATCTACCTCTTCTCTCTTCTTTAACTTCCCACTCTGTAGTACATTGTATTCATTTTGCCATATCTAAGAAATGCAATATCTTATATTGATGACGAAATATTAATCACTCTCCTACCAATTTTAATTATTTAAATATTATGATTGATTCTTTTATATAATTTACCTATATGTTTTTAATGTATTCCAAGATGTATTTTGTTGTTGTAAATTACCTAATAATTTGTAAACAAAACTTATTTCAGTTCTCCAACTGCTTTGTTTTGTATTTTACATGCATGTGTTTTTTATGTATCAATAAACTGAACTATATATATATATAACCCCCCCCCCCCCTTAGCAAAATAGCCCCCCCCCCCAAAAAAAAAAAAAAAATCGCCTCGCCGCGGCTCGTGGACGATGCTCCGCATCGTCATTGGGTCAAACCAAAGACTGTAGAATTACAAGACAGCTCACTGAATGAAGATTCAAATCGAGCTTAAGCCTAGAGCTTAGTAACCATATGAAATTTATTATATCACTGTATTTGTGTCATTTTTATTAATAAAAAAACATTTTAAAATTATAGACGATTGCTTTTTTTGGAAATTCAGTTCCATTCTTTAGTAAGAATTTAAAAGAAAATAAGGATCAAACTGTACTTACAGATACTCGGCAAATCAGGCTAGCATGAAGATTGAGCAACAGCTTAAGTGTCGACCTTAGTAACCTATAGGAATATGTTTTTATGTAGAATTAATATTATCCTCATGATAAGAAAAATATTTAAAAATTATAGTCGATAGCGATTTTACAATTTAAATCAAAGCTGTGAGAAACATATTTTTTTAATTTAAAGATTTGTTACCGTGTAGAGAAAAATGGCAATGGCTACTCGCGTGTTATAATGTTAATGCGCGCTCAGTCCGCGCACTGTCTTTATTTAATTCTTTATAATTGTACGCGCAAATTGTGCGCAAAGCAAATTTCACGCGCGATATGCAAATTTAGGGTCGTCAAACTTTATCACGTCATCTTTAATTTTGTTTTCATCAGGCGAAGTAAACATTGTTATTGTGACGTCATAATGAAAAGCCTGCGTATCAAAGTGCGTGTTAATTTTGTACATCGCGCTCTGCCCATTCACGTTGTACAGGATAATTGCACAGTGGTCGGTCTTTCCATTAAGCGTCTTTGGTCAAACTCCCCCCCCCTTTAGCAAAATAGCCCCAAAAATTGCCTCGCCGCTTCGCAGCTCGTGGACGATGCTCCGCATCGTCATTGGGTCAAACCCCACCCCCCCTTAGCAAAAATATAGATCCGCCTCTCTGCCGTCCCATGACAAAAGGAAGCAACTCTGTGGAATGAGTTTCTTAGTAAATGAAGAAAATATATTTTTCTTTCTGACCTCTCAAACATAAAATCCTAATTCCCAGGTATGACATGTTTTATAGGTTCCATGACATATGCTCCGCCGACATATGCTCCGCCGACATTTGCTCCGAAAAATGCGACAAATGCTCCGCGACAAATGCTCCGCGATATTTGCTCCGCCGACAAATGCTCCGCCGACAATTGCTCCGCCGACAAATGCTCCGCCGACATTTGCTCCGCCGACAAATGCTCCGCCGACATTTGCTCTGCCGACAATTGCTCCGCCGACAAATGCTCCGCCGACATTTGCTCCGCCGACAAATGCTCCGAAGCTGCGACAATTGCTCCGCGACATTTGCTCCGCCGACAATTGCTCCGCGTCAATTGCTCCGCCGACATTTGCTCCGCCGCCAAATGCTCCGCAGACAAATGCCCAAATAATTAAATGATTTTTTTTTCAAAAAAATATTTAAAAAATGCTTGCACTTTTTCAAAAAATTTCAAAATCATTTTTGGAATAGTTGTTGATGATCTCTCTATCTAATCATCATTCCAATAAAACACCACATGCATAATTTTGTATGAAAATGGTTGAAACCAATGCCTTTTTAGAAAAGCGCCCTCTTGTCTTTAAATGGCTCTTTTTGAATGATAATAGGCGTTTTACTAAGTCGTTTGTAATTTTGTATACCTTTCGAGCATGGTGGAGTTATAACCATTAGTTTATCAAGTAACTGTCCAGGGTTGATTACTAAAGTTCAGCCTTACCAAAACTGTACTACCCCTTCAAATAAAGATCACATCGTCTAGAAGACAATCTATTCTTCACATATTAACAATAAAATTGATCACATATTGCTTTTTATGGAATATGACGTCATAGTCACTAAAGGGGTGAAGTGTCCATCTTACCTCAATGTGGAGGTAAGAGGACCCCTCAATTCCTTAGATTATTGAATTTCAATTTTCTGCTACTTCCTGCCAATCCTTCCGTTTATAAGAATGCAAAATGTATTGGAAGTTTCTGCTTCTGTTGGACAATAAGGCAGCCTTAATCGTTTACGGGGTGGGCGTTTAGAAGTGTCACAAATTGGGCCCTCGTTGTTCAGTGAACGATGAACAAATCTAAACAAAATTGGAACTCCGAAAATTTAAAAGTGGGTGAAAATAACGTTCTTTGAATTTTGATAAAACGTGGATAAATTTTGAACTCATGCGGAACAATTTCTTGATTCATAAAGAGTCTGAGTAATACAAATGCAGTGATTATAAAGACTTTTCTTTTTTCTATTCATGATTGATCTTAACACCAGTATCATGCCCTTCGCTTGATGATTGCTTGGAACAATATACTATTCATCACAGCATTTTCGGATACTATGAGGGTCCGTGGTTCGACTCCAGTCGAACCCCAATGTAACATCAAAAACTAAAGCCAGTGTTGTGTGTTATTGCGCCTCCCCTTCTGCTACTAGATGCAGGCTGCAGGGTCACGCATCCTTACAACACTGGGCTTGACTGCCCCCTCCACCCTGTATAAAGAAACGTGAAACAAACAAACCAGCCAATAAAATATTTGAATGAATCGATGGTTACTGAATCGACTGTACTCCAATTTCACAAGAGATTCGCAAAACATATAAAAGCGCACTTCATACCAAAGGTAGCCTACTTGAGAATTCATTCAAGAGTTTAATCTTCAGCGGAGTAAATATCGGTGGAACAATTATGGTTGAGCAACATATATGTTGTTTTTGGACCATTTGAAGTAGGCCTACTGTCATCTTCAGAGCATATATTTCTGCGGAGCAATTGTCACCGGAGCAAATGTCGTATCTCCGGAGCATATTTCGGCGGGACAATTGTCGGCTAAGCAATTGTCGCATATTCGAAGCATTTTCGGCGGAGCAATTGTCGCATCTTCGGAGCATTTGTCGGCGGAGTAATTGTCGGCGGAGCAAATGTCGGCGGAGCAATTGTCGCATCTTCGGAGCAATTGTCGGCGGAGCAAATGTCGGCGGAGCATTTGTCGGCGGAGCAAATGTCGGCGGAGCATTTGTCGGCGGAGCAATTGCCGTCGGAGCAAATGTCGGCGGAGCAAATATCGCGGAGCATTTGTCGCGGAGCATTTGTCGCATTTTTCGGAGCAATTTTCGGCGGAGCATATGTCGGCGGAGCATATGTCGTGTCACCGTTTTATAATGTACTCAGAGAAGGCATTTCGGGTTGATATGTTTTGATTTGTAAAATCATTGTTTTATGCAAATTAAGCAGCATACTTCCTTTTGTCACAGTATATCTTGAATATTTGCACGCGTCATCCAATGACAAAAGGAAGCAACTCTTGATAATCTAAGAAGTCAGTATTGTGTGAATACGTGCGTGTGTGTGTTTGTGTGTGTATCCATGTGTATGTATGTATATACGTTTGTGTGTATATTATGTGCAAATATGTGTGTATGTATGCGTGTGTGTGAGTGCATGTGAGTATGTGTCAGTGTGTGCATATGTTAGTGTGTATCTACTCATGTATGTGTTGTATGTGTGCGTGTTTGTGTGTGTATGCGTGTGTATATGTGCGTATGTTTGCACGTATGTATGTCTGTGTGCATATATTTGTGTGTGCTTGCATGCGTGTGCGTGTGTGTGCGCGCGTGTGTGTTATGTGCGTTTGTAAGTGTGTGTGCGCGTGTGTGTTATGTGCGTTTATAAGTGTGCGTGTGTGTGTGTGTGTGGCTGTGCCATGTGCGTGTATCTGTGTGAGTGCGTGTGTGTGTAGGTGTGTCTGTGTGTTTGCTTGTGGGTGTGTGTGTATGTGTGTTTGTGCGTGTGTGTGTTTGTTTGCGCGTATGTCTGTATGTGTGCGTATATTTGTGTGTGTGTGTGTGTTTTTATGTGTGTGTACGTGTATGGTTGTGCATGTGCTGATAGTATTAGCGTCTGATATTATAGACTAGTATGTATCGGACATCCTGGATGTCTGACGTCTACGATGTCCGTGTACGTGCACTCAGCTTATTCAGAGTGCACTGTAACCAGAGGTGAAACCAATACCAAAGTTGCATCCGGCGCGTGTGAGGTTGACAGGTTACAGCGGCGTAACCATCCCGGTCAAGGGACGTTGTACAGGTTCAGTACAAAGGTTCAACTCACACCATGGAATTTCTAGATACTCCAGGAGAAAGACAACCGTTGCTAGAACTACAAGCATGTGATGCGTTACAGCTTGTAAAAAGAGTATTGAATTTCAAGACTGAATCGAGACATGTGGTCGACGATTACAAAGACGTGTTTGAAGGGCTAGGATGTGTGCCAGGCAAGCATCACATCACACTAAACAATGATGTCAGACCCGTTCAACACGCATGTAGGAAAGTTCCGTTTCCAGTTCGAGATCAGCTCAAGGGTGAGCTAGATAAAATGGAACGGATGAAGGTCATCACACCCGTGGATGAGCCCACCGATTGGGTGTCATCACTGGTGGTAGTCAAAAAGAAAAACGGCAAGCTCAGAGTGTGCCTAGATCCTAGAGATCTAAACAGAGCCATCAAAAGGGAGCACTATCAACTGCCATCTAGAGAGGAAATCACCGCACAGTTTGCAGGTGCAAAACACTTCAGCAAGCTAGATGCTTCAAGTGGATTCTGGCAGATTGAATTAGATGATGAAAGTTCACGGCTGTGTACTTTCATAACGCCATTCGGAAGATATCGGTTTCTCAGATTACCTTTCGGAATTTGCAGTGCCCCTGAAGTGTTCCACAAGATTGTGCACAATATGTTCGCACACATACAAGGTGTCAACACAATGATGGATGACATAGTCATCTGGGGTAGTACCCAGGAGGAACACGACACAAGACTCACACAGGTCCTTGAGATTGCTAGAACAGCAAATCTGAAACTGAACAAGGACAAATGTGAGTTCAATGTGAAATGGAAAGACCGCAGTCCAAACAAGATGTTCAAAGGTTTCTGGGTATGGTCAACTATCAAGGAAAGTTCATACCAGATCTCTCGACCAAGTCAGCGCCACTGAGAAGTCTGCTAGACAAGAAAAACGAGTGGATGTGGCAAGAAGCGCAGGAGAACGCATGGCGTCAACTCAAGGAAGCTCTGACGAAGGAACCGGTGCTGAAGTTCTACGACTGCGCTAGACCAACCAAACTGTCAGCAGATGCGTCGAAGAATGGACTAGGAGCAGTACTACTGCAGCAACATGGCGAGGATTGGTGTCCCATAGCCTACGCATCGAGATCAATGACTGATGCAGAAACCCGCTACGCACAGATAGAAAAAGAATTTCACAAGTACATCCATGGACGACAGGTAGAAGTAGAGACTGATCACAAACCACTCATACCGTTGTTCATGAAACCATTGACTGACTGCCCACTTCGCATTCAACGCCTGCTCATCAGGGTGCAGAGATATGATCTGACAGTATCCTACACACCCGGCAAATACATGTACACAGCAGATGCATTGTCAAGAGCTGTGGATCCAGAGGCTGACATGAATGTGGAGTGCGAAGAAGACATCAAGATATATGTCGATGCAGTCATGATAAACCTGAAAGTGTCATCCAACAGACGAGAACAGTTTGTTGACGAAACAAAGACAGACAAGACACTACAGCAGCTGTTAGGAGTCATCAAAGATGGCTGGCCTGAATCAAAACAGCAGTGTCCAGTAGCTATCCGAGAGTACTGGCACATCAGAAGTGAGCTATCTGAAGCTCAAGGCTTGATACTCAAAGGCAACAAGATTGTTGTACCAGCATCAATGAGGCGTCAGATGCTGAGTCAGATCCATGAGGGTCACCAGGACATTGAAAAGTGCAAGAGACGTGCAAGAGTTGTCTTGTATTGGCCCAGAATCAATCAAGACGTTGCGGAAATGGTACAAAATTGCCATTCGTGCCTGATCTACAAGCCAAAACAGCAGACGGAGCGTCTGCAGCCTCATGCAGTGCCGAACAGACCGTGGGAGAAAATCGCGGCTGATCTGTTCATGCTGAACAGGAAGGACTACCTAGTGATAGTGGATTACTATTCACAGTTTGTATTCAAAGTCCGTCAACTGAAATCGACTAGCAGCAATGCAGTGATTTTACAGATGAAAGAAGTCTTTTCAAGACAAGGCACTCCATGTGAGCTAGTGACAGACAATGGTCCGCAGTTTGCAAGCCGCGTATTTCAGAGCTTCGCAACAGAGTGGGACTTCCGTCACACCACATCAAGTCCATACTACCCCAAATCGAATGGACTTGCAGAGAATTCAGTGAAGATCGTGAAAAATCTCATTCGAAGAGCCAACAAAGTGGACATGATGTCTACAGAGCGCTACAGATCTACAGGAGCACACCACTTGAGTGCGGAAAGTCGCCGGCGGAACTCCTGTACAGCAGACGATTGAGATCGAACCTGCCCATGATGGACAATCTCCTTGATCCCCAGCACGTCGATCCTCAAACGTTGAGGGAAAGGAAGGAAGGGCAGAAAGCAAAACAAAAGAGACACTATGACCAACACGCTCAAGACCTACCAGAGTTCAGCGTCGGAGATCATGTCAGACTTCAAGACATGCAGAACAATCGTTGGTCACAACATGGGGTCATCAGGACCAGGCTACCAAATCGTTCATATTTGGTACAGCTCGACAACGGCGAGATTCGACGACGAAATCGACGTCATATTCGACCGGCGCCACAACGCAGAGATGAGGGAATCATCGCAGCGCAGACGGACAGCGATTCCGAGGACGTCGCAGTCAACGATGACGACAACCACGCGCGACGAGGTGATCAACCAGCGTCGCCAGGACCACCAGCGTCCTCATACTGGACCACCAGGAGTGGACGACCCATCAAGCCCCCAGAGCGCTTGGATCTTTAAGAATTAGGATATATAGAACTTAAAGAACATAGACAATAACAAACAAATAAAAAGATTTGCATGATCCATGTTTGGACTTAAAAAGAAACATGGACAAGAGTTTAAAAGGACTATTGAAATAAGACTCTTGAAATGAAACATTGAAAAGACTGTTAAATATTGAAAGTGAAAGTTACATTTTATTATGACAAAAAACATTCAGTTCAAATGTCATATTTGTAATTGTTATGTTTAACAATGTTGTTTTGTTCTCTCCACAGATGTCTGGATGAAGACCATCAAATGGACTGATTTATAGAGTTCACAAGATTAGAGTCAAATATGTCATAATGATGAAGTATTTGTAAATGTTTAAAAACATGCATTGAATGAATAGTTCTTTAAAATATAAGTAAATTGAAATATAAAGAAACTCACACAATCATAAAGATGTTGGATTGTTTAATATGCTTTAATTGGTAAAAGTTGAAAGGCGATAAAGAAACAAAATGTTAAGTGAAATGTATGAATTATAATTGTGTAAAAAGACAGGAAACCTTCTTTAAAGAAAGGGAGGTGTGCTGATAGTATTAGCGTCTGATATTATAGACTAGTATGTATCGGACATCGTGGATGTCTACGATGTCCGTGTACGTGCACTCAGCTTATTCAGAGTGCACTGTAACCAGAGGTGTTCTACATCTGGCTGACTGTGTCAGCAGATCGTCGTGTTTATCGTAATAAAGATTTACACCTGAAATGACTTTGTACTCGACCATTATTGATTAGCATACCACAGAACCTTGCAGTGCATTTGTGTGTGTGTTTGTGTTTGTGTGTGAGTCATTGGCAAAGCCAGGTAAAACAACATTTCATCAAGTTTATCATTTTCTGCAAAATTCCCCACACAAAAGTCTACATGTGGGACAATAATAAACACACAGCATCAGAACTTGTGCTGTGAAAAAAAAAAAAAAAACGTTATATTTTTTATTCACAGTCAGCATTTTGATTGATAAATGAAACGGGTTTTAAATGTATATATACTCCGCAAAAAAAGAAACTGGACACTTGTATGAGACCAAATATTTCGTATTCATTAACGATAACATATATGATATTGTATATCAAATTAAAGATAAAATTACCCTCTTCAATATTCGCATAAAATCCAGATGAAATCATTCATGCATGACTTGTCACGGTCAATTAACCACACCAAGGTCTGTTTTCAAAAATAGCAAAAATGGAACATCCACGCAACCAGATAAATGTTGATAAGCATAATCTAAAACGCTATATTCATGAGATGGCATATTTTTTCATTACAAATGTGACCTTTTCTATCTTCATCTCAATAAAGAGTATAAATGAAGAAAAATTGTGAACGTTATAGGTGGTATTTTAATCAAAAAGTAACAAAATGGGGAATTCCATGGCAAAGCTTTATTAGTCAAAACCACAGTTTGTGCCCTTATTTCAGCATGAAAATGGTATAAATTCTTCTCAAGAATTCTACCGTAGTCCAAAGATCTTCAAAACCTTAAGTCACCCTTGGTCAAACAGTTGGGCAGTCTTTAACATGCCATTTCTCTAGGTTAATATGGTTAAAATTGCAGGGGACACATGCAATAGACAAGCTTCATGCCTCTAATACAGACCAGTATGATAATGCTCTCATAACCTGGCCCTGTTTTATTGACAAATTTGTATTTCCAGAGTTTGTTCATAACAATAAAGTTGAATAATGTCATAATTTAGTTGCCCCGCTCATCTTGTTTTAAGTGAAACGCTTACTATCATTTCAGTCGAATGGTGTGGTCTCTCATTGTTTTGCTATTTTTGAAAACAGACCTTGCTATTGTTAATTGACCATGGCATTTCATGCATGAACGATTACACCTTTAAGTTAAACCCTGCATGTAGAGGACTAAATTCCCTTTAATTTGATATATGATCATGTACACTTTATCGTACATTAGTATGAACTATTTCACCTTATACAAGTGTCCAGTTTCTTTTTTTGCGGAGTATATATACTTCAGTCAAAATACACTAACGTTTCCTTCAGATGTGCAAACAGATCAGCGAATTTCAGCATTTTCTGTATCAATTCTGGTGCAGTGGTTGACAGACATTCAAGGAAAAAAGTGAGCTGCACTTAGGCGCGCTCTGATTGGCTGATTGGGAGATCAATGCACACATGCCACTTCCATGCTGATAGGTGATTGGCTGATTGAGTTACCTCCTTTTGTCATTGTTTTATGAGGAATTCTTTAGAGTTGCTTCCTTTTGATATATCTATATTTCGGAAATTAGGGGTGCGTGGATGTGGTCAGGCGCGCAGGAAGCAGTTTTGGATTGGGGGGGGGGGGGCAAAACCCCAAGGGGGCTCACAATTTTTGCGGGTGTCCCCCCCCCCCCCCCTCCCACACCCTCCCCCCGCCCAGTCGCTTCGCTCCCTAGCATTATCCGGTGGTGATGCGGATTTTGTTTAGCCCCCCCCCCCCCCCCCAAAGTTTTGCTCATTACGCCACTGTGCCCAACCACACTCTGGGTTGCCAACTTTGAGCCAGATGTGAGAGCGAGACATTGCGAGGGAGCGAAGCGACTGAGCGGGGGGGGGGGGGGGGGGGGGGAGGGTGTGGGAGGGGGGGGTGTCCCCCCTCCCACGGTAGGGAGCTTTTGCATTTTTTGGACTTGAAATTGTTCAATCTGGTGCATACCTAGATAGGAAATTCAGCTGTATTTGGGGAAAGCGTGATATGTTTTTGATCGACCAGAAAGTTTTAATATATTTGTCACGTAGAAAAAAATAATTGACACACTAATAAATATGTACCTCAAAACACACACACAACAAAATAAACCATAATTATGCAACATTATGTATGATCCAACAACACACTGCCAATAATGAGTCCCGAGGGATCGAAGCCCCTGAGGGCTGGGGCAGGGAGGGAGGGGGAGGGTTTGGGAGGGGGTATCCCCCTCCCACGGTAAGAAAGATTTTGCATTTATGGACTTGAAATTGTGCAATCTAGTGCATACCTAGATAGGAAATTCGGGCTTAAGATTAACTGTATCTGGGAAGCGTGTTATGATTTGATATATTTTTCATGAAGAAAACAAAATAATTGACGCACTAATAAATATGCACCCAAACTCACACATACATATTGTATTTAGTGTCATACACAGTTCCAACATAAACCATATGGCGCATGTATGATCCAACAACATGGCCTACAGCCAATAATAAATCCCGAGGGAGCAAAGCGACCGAGGGGCTTGGGCAGAGCCAGAGGGGAGGGTCTGGGAGGGGGTATCCCCCTCCCACGGGAAGATTTTGCATTTATATACTTGAAATGGTGCAAGTTGGTGCACTTCATGCCCTACTGTGAAGGAAATTTAGAATGTCTATATAAGATGTCTATATGCTCTCATCAGATGTTTACAACAAACTGAGATAATCTGTTCGCGCGCGAAAATTGAAAATGGATTATTAAACTAGTTTTTGAACGTTAGCTCATACATTTGATTTTGTCTTTCCCACTCTTTTTTTATTTTTTGGGGAGAGGGGGGCTTTTTTTGGGGCAAAATTGAGTTTTGCCCCCCCCCCCCCCCACTTTTTGGATTGGGGGGGGGGGGGGGGCGGCCGCCCCCCCCCCCCCCCCCACTTCCGGCGCCCTATGGATGTGGTGTGGCAACATTGGTAGAGCGCGTGCTTTCCAATCGTGAGATCCCGGGTTCGAACCCTGCCCACCGCGTTTGTCCTTCAGCAAGACAATTTATCCACTATTGCTGCTCTCTACCCAGGTGTATAAATGGGGACCGGTAGGAAGTGAAAGCCTTATGTGAACGATCTTCTTCGAGCCCATGAGCGCTTGGAAGGAATGCTCCCCAGGAGTGAAGATGGTGCACACAATGTGTGCTGGTTTGCATTGTATCCTATGACCGGGGTAATAATAGTGTAAAGCGCTATGAAACTTATGTATTTAGCGCTATATAAGTAACTATATTATTATGTGACCTCAATTTATTCACCATCATGTAGAGCATACAAAAAATACCCCAAATCAAGAAAAAAAGGTCGATTTTGATCAATTTCAGAGTTGCTTCCTTTTGTCAAGGGACGGCAGCTCTGCCCCCCTCGGTCGCTTCGCTCCCTCGCAATGACTGATCATCCCCCCCAACCATGAGAAGAAATCGACGCCCCTTGAGGAGGAGGAGGATGAGGAAGAAGAAGAAGAAGAAGAGGAACTTTGATCATATCTATAATGTAATTATGATAATCATGTTTAAAAAACAAGCTGATCGATCCATAGCTCCGTTCGTTATTAAATTATTGTAAACTTCTTACTGAATACATCAGAACATTAAGTACATTACAACTATGGTTTTGATTCAGTATAGCCGCCATCGTCTCATCCTCGACTTCGTGTCTGGATCCCTTTCACGGCTCTTAATGTGAATGTTACCTGTTCATTATTCACTCATTCGCATGTTTGGTGGCGACATTTGGTGGTCTCCTAATTTTTCTTTGGATTATCATATGAATGTTTAAAGGGATAGTTGAGTATTGGTCAACTTAACTTTAGTAGCCAAAACCTGCACCATTACGGTTACCAACTAACAGTTATAACTCCAACCATGCTCAAAAAGTATACACAATTACAAACGACAAAGTAAAACCCCTGTTATCATTCAAAAGAGCCGTTACAACTCAAGAGTAAAATTATCTCTAGAGAACGCTAGCGCGAAGCGCTATAGCGTTCTAGGTCCTCCTAATACGGGACTGAAAATGAATATTGTTTGTGCACGCTAATTGTGCTTAAAATTATACATATGATACGGTACTTACCGCTGATTCATTTTCCAATATGTGATCCAACTATCGGGTGGATTAAAATTATGATTTTTCCCTCCATTCCGCTAAAAATCAGTGATTATATGCGCCTCCTCGACTTCTCTCCGTGTGTTAGCGCGACTCCGAACAGATTTTGAATATGCGCAGTAACTATTAGCGGGCATACAATGTGTAACGCAAGCGCCGTTCGCCTTTCGCATCGGCGGCCATCGCGATCATCTTTCGTTCAAAATCTGTTCGGAGTCGCGCTAACACACACGGAGAGAAGTCGAGGAGGCGCATAAATCACTCGGAATGGAGGAACAAATCATAATTTTAATCCACCCGATAGTTGGATCACATATTGGAGAGTGAATCGGTGGTAAGTACCGTATCATACATATAGTTTTAAGGACAATTAGCGTGCACAAACAATATTCATTTTCAGTCCCGTATCAGAGGACCTAGAACGCTAGCGCTTCGCGCTTAGCGTTCTCTAAAGTAAGAGTCAAATCTGATTGCCGGTGACAATCACTTTTATATAATATTTTGAAAGCAATTTCACAAGACAATGAGAGCATTTGAATGGGAATTATTATTATTTCCCATGTTTTTTTTTTAATGATCTTTCACATGGAATTGAAATCAACCAAATCAGTTACAATTAATTTTTGGGGGGCACTTCGAAAAATACCAATACTCAACGCTCCATTTAACAAGTTATTTTCAAACTTTTGGAAATAACTTTCTAAACATACCATATGATATCCATTCTCCCCCTTATTTCTTATGTTTGCACGATGGATTGGCACCATGAATGTATTTGTTTTGATCGTAGTTAATTTAAAAAGATTTTGTCAAACATTCTTGTTACTTATTAAATTATTTGTATAATGTTTCGTTGTATTGATGTGAAATATATTTAACAAATGGACATATCAATTAGAGACATGGTCTATACTGCAAAATATGCTGTTTTTTCTTCTTTTTTGTTTTAGACAAGTGCATTTTCCTTATTTATTATAAACAACCACATTGGAAACTGATGTGTCTCATATTTATTGCATGGAACAAAAACAAGACAAACATATCCGTTGTGAACTGTATCATATACAGTCAGTGGCGTACCCAGGAACGGGGGGGGGGGGGGGGGGGGGGTGTCTGTTGAATCGGTAATGATAGTCGAGACCGCTAAAATGTGGTTCTCGAGACCAGCTACAAGTTGTAAAGGGGGGGTGGGGGGGGGGGGGGCTTGCAGCCCCCCGCCCCCCTCCCCCCGGTGACGCGGCCTCTGTACATGATCTATATCCCCAAGTACCAGGAATACAGGCCAACAATATATTATTTGAAGTGCATTCTCAACATTGGTTTCACTTTCCCTTTAATGTGTTGCTGATGGGCAATTCCACGCCAAAGTTGACATTTGACCAACAATTTTACAAGCATTTTTATGATACAAATTTGGTATCAAATCAAAGCTGAAATTCTATATTTTTGGAATTCAATGAGAAAATTGGAGTTTTACATAATTTTAGTTTTTTTTTTAATAAATGTATAACCTTAATTGAACCCCACAAATTTGACATTTTTGTGAAAAAGTGTTTTGATCCTGTGTTTGTTTTATATTTCCCCAGTTAAGCCTAAAAACCATTATTTTGACTCCTGAGATATGACCATTTCCTAAAATAGTAAATTTGTATGATTTATTTGATTTGTTATGCTTCAATGACTTCTTATTTTCAGCCTATGAAAATGTCCTTCCGTTACCGAAAAATAGATATTTTTAATTTTGTGGCTCACATAGTTGTTAGAGAGCAGACCAATCTTCAGTGCAAAGCAAGTTCAAGTAGAGGCCTTCCCATTGCTAACAATTGTATTACTCATTGTTTCTTCGTTAATTAATAAATAACAAAAGAAAATGTCCTTCCGTTACCATACACATGGTAACAGATGGACAAAGGTACCTCATATTACATATTATAACAAAATTTATGTTATAAAATTGGTCTCTCATATATGAAAAACCCAAATAATGAGACAATACCTGCAATGGCCAGCTATCAGTGGCGTAGCGTGGTCAGACAAGTAATTTTCTGTGTTTCAACCAATCAGATTTGTGCAATTTAGAACATTTTGATCTGTCTCACAATTGATTTTATCTCTTTCTGCAACAGGGCCCTTGTACCATGATGCCATTTTCTGGATTTTTATTGTATTGGGATTAGTAGGTCTATTTAACTGTGGTGACCCAGGGTGTGAATAGGCTCTGATCATGACTTTGATAGGTCTTTTTTAAATACAATA
>JBAMJV010014184.1:0-29683 GCA_037951105.1 Echinarachnius parma
TGGATAGTTACAACTGTGTACAAAGTCAGTGCAATGAGTAAGCATGCACCATTTTGCATTTTCGCTCATTACTCTGCCATATAACATCCATTTAAAGTGAAATTTTCACACAATACTTAGAGGACATATCAGAACACAAAACTACACATTATACCAACCATTCATCTCGTTCTGCACATGCCAACAAGTTACTAGATTCCTTAATAAGGGGTAGGGGGGGGGGGGGTGCGTACGCGCCCAACGCACCCCTCTAGCTACTGGCCTACAATGACACACATAACAGTCTGAATCAAGTTTTACACAAAACAAGTGTAACTAAACATCAAAATGTAGTTCCTGAGAATAAAATGTAGGCCTAGGCCAAACATGATTGGAAGAAAAAGTGTATAACTTAAGATACGATCAAAAACACTCTTATCCCTTCGAGAACCTTCATCGACATTCTCTCAGAAAGAGTGAAATTGAACAAAATTCTTCAAAACTAACACCATCCTTCTTCGAGGCCATGTGGTATTCCGTACGTGATTTCCTCCCCACTTTATATTTGGCACTCCTAGTAGTCTCTTTCACACATTAACCTATCCCCGTCTAGATACCACCATTGACGGAGACATTTAACACGATCAACATTGGTTCATGTTGGCAATAGGTTAAGAAGTGATTTTTCAAAAAGTGCAGTTATTGGATTGGAGTCTCTTCTCTAGATTTCCGCTACGCCTTCAGACCGTTTGCAAGTTGACTCAGACGTCAGTCCGGGGGGATTTCAGCTTTCCGCTGCCTGCAAGTGGAAATCAAACGAAATGGCGTCAATGGCGTAGCTTAAGGGGGAAATGGGGGCAATTATACCCCCATGTGGGAAATATAGTACCCCCCCCCCCCCCCCCCCCACCCTCTCGCGTGCAGGAAATAGTGAAAGTAAAGAAATGCACAACAAAACGCATTTTTGGCACAGGTGCACTTTCAGGGGTATGTTTGCACTATATTTCCTACATCTGGGTTGAGCCTTGTTGCACCGTCTATAATACATAATTATTGCTAAAGGGGATTCCCTTAATATCTTCTGACAAGTTACGACACCACAGAATAGCAGCTTCTTGTAAACAATCTTGCTATTAAAATAAATTATTTAACAACCCGACAAATATACAAATATTGTACCCTAAACGGCCACAATATTGCTTGAAATAAAATGAAGAATCACATAGCGACGCCTCGACGATCCTTTCGATCAAATTATATATGATATTATCGATTATTATGATAATCCTTTTTTTTTTCTTCTTTTCAATTGTTAATACTAGTTAATTCCCTCGTTACCATGTATATGTCATGTGTCTAATAAGTAATATAATGGATATGTCGTTACTTTGTAATGAGCGACTTTACCTTCTGACGAAGAAAACCGCGCCCATGACGATTCCCGCTGCCACTATGACGAGGATCAAGAAAACATACCAATGTCTCTGAGCCCACGGCTGTATAGAAAGAGAACGAAATGACAGGACAATATTAGAAACGGCTACTTGATATGATGGAAACCTATTTGTATTGATTTATGTTTTAGTTATTAATTGTATATTTAATGTTTATTAATTAGGGGTCCACGAGGACAAGTGGTTAAGGCATAATGACATTGCATACTATTATAGCAGAAGTTTGATCGGGAAAAACATGTTCAAGACAATCGCCTCTCACATAATGCATTTCTTATTTTCTATGAATTTGAAAGACATTTTTCTACCATGCGGTTAATTGTTAGGCGTTATAATGAGAAGGGAAGAGATTGTAGTGCTTTATAACTATCACCTTGTTATTCTTGTTTTATTAAGAAAATGTTGACTCTGAGACCATTTTTTATCTCTAAATTGATTTCTGAAATCTCCCTCATGACCGGGGTAATAATAGTGATGCGCCGCGAGCGTCGAAAGACGGAACGTGCGCTATATAAGTAGCCACCATTATTATCTCAGCACCGGATTAACTTTTTACATAGTGTGAGGTATCAAATTGAACAATAATGACTATAGAAAATTATATAACATTACTTATAAATCGATCTCTTCTATTATTTTCTTCTTGATAATGCGGGGTCACACACAATGATACAGGCACGCAAAAGGGGTGAGCGAACTCTTCCTCAACTAAATGTAATCACGACAGCTGTGTTTGTTTTAAAGTTATTTCATGTAACTCCCGCCTCCTTGATTCAAGTAATTTGTGCTTCTTTAATTTCAAAACATACAATGCATCTCATCGCTAACAACTACACGTATTCTGCGAATTAACAAATTTCCGAAATCAGTGATCATCAAAACGACATGTCGCGTCGGCTTAATAATCATGATAACTTCCGTGGGGAAGTTTCGTTTAGTTCGTTTCTATGGTAAACATTATTTGTCTCTAATATCCACGCTTTCTGGGCAATGCGCTTTCCTGTCATGTCATCATCATCTGCTTGCCTTATGTCATTATTGAATTTGGCAGGCAATGACCTTGTCGGCTGCAAATATTTGTTTGATTCCTTTAACTCTCTCAATTTCCCATGCAATGTGAATATAATAATACCCTATAGTATTATCTCGATAGACTTTAATCGCGTGTTACTGGGTGGGTTAAGTCAAATGGTTAACACGACCTAGACACATGGCCTCAAGATGCGTTAATCTATACTTGAAGATGAACCAAACTAAAATTGATCGCAGATTGCAAATCTAGATAAAGATCAGGGGAAAAGATCTGACGGCAGTTCAACACGAATATTCATTGGGATTCCAGATGTTTTGTAGATTTACTGACATGTTTAATGAGGGTGATGTTTTGAAAACTGTGTAATGCGTTGCTAAACAATCACGAAGTGTACGTCACCATGGGGGTGTTTCACAAAGATCCTAAGTTGAACTTAACTCTAGTATGAACATCGTATGGCCTACGAAAAATGCCCCAGTTCATTGAATACATCATGTACTTCCCATTACAATTATTCAATCTAAGAAATTATATTTTATCAGCTACCATGCAGTTAGGAATGAGGTGATACAAAACTAAACAAGAAAATTCATCTTTGATCTCATACCTTTTTGCTTCTATGATCAGTTTCATCGTAATCGCTGTAGTCTTCCGTTTTAACTTCTAGTACTCTCTTCTTATCCTGAAAGAGTTCGTACGGATGCAGTAGTTTGTTGACCTGGGTAGGTGGCAGGGACTTCAGCATGTGGTCCAAAGACTGCCGATCTGCTGGCTTGTCATTTAACATGGCGTATAGAGTCACGTTCGTATAATCCATGCTGTTGCCAAAATGAATCAAACCAATACATTCATGTAATTTTATACAAGATAATGTGATCATGGACAACTCTGCATGGGTGCAATAACCTGTTGGCTTTAATTAGCAGGTGGCGGATATTTCAGCACGTGTCTGCAGTGTCAACAATGATAAAGAGAGCTGCCGAAGCATATAATTATGTATACGTGTTTATTGAGCCGTCTGAAAGTGCAAAAAGCAGTACATCTCAGTGTAATGATTGGTACAAATTTGGAGAAAATGCGATGTGCTCGGTCACACTTACCCCGATATAGCGCCGTTTCCTATTTCGCTATCCACGATGGCGATGTCCACATTAGATGGCCCCGTTTCATTCACACTGGCGTGTTCCATCGCTTCCGTGAGGACGTCCTTTATCTTGTACTGCAGTCCGTTCAGCTCCGAGTGCTTCTGCGCGATCAGGATACTAGCCGTTATGTTTGGTACGTCTGGGCAGAATACAAGAGAAGAAATACGAACAGTGAGATATATGCATACAAACATACATACATACATACATACCTTTAATTGCTCATTGCATTATTTGTTTCTGAACTTCCTTTTTTCCTTCATAACGATGTGTCCAATGTACTTTAGTAAAGGTACATTGAAAGAGATATGAAATGGCTTTAAAGTCGTATACCCCGATCTAAGTGAGAACTTGACCGCATCTATTTGGTAACGTGCATTCTGTCTAACCAGTTGGCCTAAAATGCTTTTTAGGAATTTTACATGCACACTAGCTATCACTTTACAATACTTATAATGTTACTACTTACATGTATCGCATTCAATGCCAATGTAGCCCTGTTCACATATGCAATAGAAGGCGGTGATGGAAGCCTGTGTAACAATACCACTGTTGTCGACCTCACCACTGTCGTCGTTCAAAGGTGCATTGACATGTTCAGCATTGTTGGTCATGGGCGCCTGGCTACAATGACCATTGTAACATCGTGTGGAACCGCATACCTCCAGAGTTTGGATGTCGCAGAACCGCCCCATGTAGCCAAATGGACATATACATCCCCAGCTAATAAAGACAAGGGGGAAAGAATGACGAGGTCAGTTTGGTAAGGATCACTGAGCGACAAATTAATTTGTCTACAAAATGTTCTACATGCTACCGGCCGATACAGATTGTCAAAATTGCACAATTTTAAGTTTATACATTTATAGACTTTTATAATTATTTTATGGAAGATTTTAGGAGAGAGAAATCACAATTCGTAACCAATGTTTTGTATAATGTATCATGTCATGGTGCAAGTAAATATATATGTAATAATGGTGGTCGTACATATGACTACATCAACCAACGTTCTCTTATCATTATTACTTGAATATTGTAATTTATATTTTCAATTCCCTGAAGCAAAGACATGCTTGGCTCTGCACATTGGTTCTAAAAGAATATTGGATGATTTACCTCATTCCTCCACTACTGTCATCGCCAACCCCGAAGAAGCCACCGCCGTCATCATCGTCACCTCCGCCTAAGTACGTAACACAGGTCGCGTAGCCGTAGCATGGGTTGAGTACACACGGGTCCAGGACGATCTCACACATTGCGCCCATCAGACCAGCGGGGCAGGTGCAGAGGAACCCTCCGATCATATCCGTACACAATCCACCATGCAAACACGGGTGGCTTTTGCATTCGTTTATCTCATATTCGCAGAATCTGCCTTCGTAACCCCGAGGGCAGTAGCAGAAGAAGCTGTTCACACCGTTCAGACACACGCCGTTGTTCATGCACGGTCGACTGTTGCATTCGTCGATGTCAAACTGGCAGTGGTGTCCCTGGAACCCGCGGACGCAGAGACAGGTGTATCCACTGATCCCGTCTAGGCACGTGGCGCGATTATGACAGGGGTAACTCGCGCACTCGTCGATATTGATCTCACAGTTCACCCCACGAAATCCGACGGCACATCGGCAAAGGTACTTATTGAATCCATCGATGCAGCGTCCATTATTTTGGCAAGGATTACTGTTGCATTCGTTTGTGATAATCTCACAGTGTTCCCCTTCATATCCGTATGGACATTCACAGTAGTAGCTGTTGATGGCGTCTTGGCATGTACCTCCGTTGAGGCATGGTTCGCTGGAGCATTCATCAATGTTGACTTCACAGTGAATCCCAGAGAATCCTAGGATGCAATGGCACCGGTAGCCGCTAAGTCTGTCCAGGCAGAGTCCGTTCTGGCACGGGTTACTCCTGCACTCATCGACTTCGTCCTGGCATCGATTACCCTGATATCCAACTTTGCACTGGCAGGTGTAGCCGTTGATGACGTCCACGCATCCAGTGCTATGGAAGCAGGGGTTGCTTTGGCATTCATTGATGTCGGTTTCACAGTGTACTCCTGTGAATCCTGGGCGACAACGACATCGATAGCCGTTGACTCCATCGATGCATCCTGCATTGTTGGAACAAGGGCTACTCGCACACTCGTCGATGTTGATTCCGCAGTGGACACCTTCAAATCCTACGACACACGTGCACTTGAATCCATTGATAAGATCGGTGCATGTTCCCCCGTGGGCACATGGCGTACTTCCGCATTCGTTTATGTTACGCGCACATTGGTCTCCATCCAATCCGTCGACGCAGTTACACTCGTAACCGTTTACCATGTCCGAACATGTCCCAGAATTCTGACAAGGCTCACTTGCACATTCGTCAACATTGATTTCACATACTGCCCCCTCATACCCCAACGCGCAATTGCAGGCAAAACTGTTGATCATGTCATCACACAGCCCACCGTGTCTGCAAGGAGTACTTATACACTCGTTATGTTCGTATTCACAGTGGACTCCGTAATATCCTGGGGTGCAGTCACATCCGTAGCCATCGATCTTGTCATAACAGGTTGACGCAAATTGACATGGATCACTCGCGCATTCATCGACGTTAATTGTACATGTAGGTCCTTCGAATCCTGGTGCGCATACGCACGAGAACGTATTGATGTCATCAATGCAGCGCGCGCCGTTTGTACAAGGCGAACTTGCGCATTCATCCGTATTGATGAGACACTGGAATCCTTCGAATCCTCCAGAGCACCCACAGCTATAGCCGTTTATCTTATCATAGCACGTGGCACCATTTAGACACGGGTTACTTTGACATTCGTCTATGTTTATCTCACAAAATTGTCCCATAAATCCATCCAGGCATGTGCATTGGAACTTGTTGACAAGGTTTCGACAGTTCCCCCCGTTTTGACACGGAAAACTCTCGCATTCATCAACTTCGATTTCGCAGTGTACGCCCGTGAATCCTGGAAAGCAGACGCATGCATATCCGTTGACTACATCCCGACACTCTGAAGCATATCTACACGGACCGCTTTCACATTCGTCAATGTTCACCTCGCAAAACGTTCCACTGAAACCAGGTTGACAATCGCACGCGAATCCATTCACCAAGTCGACGCAAGATGCCATATTTTGGCACGGGGAACTCTCGCATTCATCGACATCTATTTCACAATGCGTTCCCAAATATCCGGGTTTACAACGGCAACGGTAGCCGTTCATCTTATCATTGCACAAGGCGCCATTTTGACATGGCTCACTGGCGCATTCATCTATGTTGACTTCACAATGCACCCCTCTCGTCCCTGGCGTACAATCACAGGTGTATCCATTCACCTGATCAAGGCATTCAGCATTATGATGGCATGGATTACTTCCACACTCATTTACATTCATTTCGCATACTTTGCCGATGAATCCTGGCACGCACTGGCAGCTGTATCCATCCACTCCATCAAGACACAATCCTGTATTCTGGCAAGGTAGGCTGACGCATTCATCCACATCAACCTCGCAATGGGCTCCAATAAATCCAGCGCGACATTGACATACATATCCGTTAATCTCATCTATGCATTGTCCATTATTTTGGCATGGAAGACTGGCGCATTCGTTAATATTGGTTTCACACAAGGAGCCTTCGAACCCATCGAGACAGGCACAGCGAAATCGGTTCACCTTGTCCATACAAGTAGCTCCATTTTGACAAGGATCACTAACGCATTCATCAACGTTCGTTTCACAGTGTGTTCCTTCGAACCCCGGTAAGCACTCACATTGATAACCATTGACAGAGTCGACACATCTTGCGCGGTTGCGGCATGGGTCACTGCTGCATTCATTCACATCCGTGTCGCAATGGATACCAGAATAACCTGGGGGACAGTTGCATTCATACCCGTTCACTTGGTCGATGCATTCTGCGCCATTTAAGCAAGGAGCGCTCAAACACTCATTGATATTAACTTCACAGTGTATTCCTTCGAATCCATCTACACAGACGCACTTGTATTTGTTGATCTTATCCACACAGGTAGCGTTATTTAAACAAGGGTAGCTACTGCATTCATCCACATTTATTTCACAGTTAATTCCGATGAAACCGCTTCGACAATTACATCGATAACCATTCACCAGATCGGTACAAGTTGCACTGTTGAGACATGGACTGCTTCCGCATTCTTCGATGTCAACCTGACATTGTTCGCCATTGTACCCTGGTCTGCATTCACATATGTAGCCGTTGACCAAATCGTGACAACTGGCAGCATTGTGACAAGGTTCGCTCGCGCATTCATTAATGTTTCTTTCGCAATGTAGGCCTCCAAAACCTGGAGCACACTTACAGGAGTACACATCAATTGCATCTACACATTCACCATTGTTTAAACATGGAGCGCTGCTGCATTCGTCGATGTTTGTCTGACATAACGTGCCGTCGAATCCTGGTATGCACCTGCACTCGAAAGTGTTGATCATATCTAGACAGGTGCCATTGTTCCAACATGGTTGACTTGAACACTCGTTGACATCCGTAATGCACACAGGTCCTGCGTATCCTTCTTGACAATGACAGGTGAATCGGTTCACGTGGTCGCGACAGACTGCACCATTTCGGCATGGAGATGACTGACACTCGTCGATATCAGATTCACATGTTGCACCCGTATATCCCGGTTGGCAATTACATACGTAATCATTTATGAGGTCCTCACACTGTCCGCCATTGGAACATGGGTCACTACCACATTCGTCAAAGTTTGTTTCGCATTCCTTGCCTCTAAAGCCTGTCACACAGTCGCACTTGTACCGATTAATCTTGTCGATGCAAGTTGCATTGTTCTGGCACGGATTACTTGTGCACTCATTAATATCAATTTCACAAAGATAACCAGTAAACCCTGGAGTACAGGAACAGGTGTACCCATTGACCCCATCGAGACAGGATGCGCCATTCTGGCATGGTGAACTTGCGCATTCGTCGATATCGATTTCACAGTGAATGCCTTGATAGCCAGGTAGGCAGACACACTCGTAGGCAGCAATCATATCGACGCACGTTGCAGAATTCTGACACGGACTGCTCTGGCACTCATCAATGTCAATTTCACAATGTATCCCTTCGAACCCATCCCCACAGCGACAGTCGTAACCATTCACCGTATCCTCGCATGTCGCCTGGTTAAAACATGGCGTACTTGAACATTCGTCTATGTTAGTATCGCAGTGCGTACCGGTGTATCCAGCTAAACACTGGCACGTGTATCCATTAACAGCATCCACACATGAAGCATTGTTTAGGCAAGGATTACTCCCACATTCGTTTATATCGATTTCACAATGGACTCCTTCGTATCCGGGAGCACATTCACATGTGTACGCATCAATCAGGTCCAAACAAGACGCCGCATTCTGACAGGGTGTACTTTCGCACTCATTCGTGTTTGTAGCACAGTGAATTCCTTCAAATCCTGCGGCGCATGTGCACGAGTACCCATCGACTTCATCCAAACAAGTTGCTCCATTTAGGCAAGGGTCACTAATACATTCGTTGATATTCATCTCACAGTGATATCCTTCGTACCCAGTTAGGCATTCACACGTGTACAGATTCACTCTATCGATGCAGCTAGCGCCATTTTGGCATGGGCCGCTCTCGCACTCGTTTACATCGATTTGACACTGAGGGCCGTCATATCCTGGAAGGCAAATACATTGGTATCTATTCACCTTGTCCTTACATCGTGCTCCGTGTAAACAGGGACTGGACGCACATTCATCGATGTTACTTTCACAGTGGATTCCGTCATAGCCTTGGAGACAGCGACAGGTGTATCCGTCCACACCATCGATACACGTTGAGTTATGTAAGCATGGTGAGCTTTCGCATTCGTCTATGTCATTGTTGCAATGGCGCCCGCTGAAGCCGTCTAAGCACATACATTGGTATCCATCAACTTGATCGACACAAGACGCATTGTTAAAACACGGATTACTGGCACATTCGTTCATGTCAACCTGGCAGTTCGTACCTATGTACCCGGGTGAACATTCACAAGAGTATTCGTTAACCCTGTCTATACAAGTCGCCTGATGCTGACAAGGAGAACTACTGCATTCGTCTATATCAATCTCACAACGAGTCCCATCAAACCCTTCCAAACACCGGCACTTGTATTTGTTAACCTTGTCAATACACGATGCTCCATTTTGACAAGGATGGCTATCACATTCATTTATGTCATGTTCACAGTGTATGCCATCATAACCGGGAAGGCACGCACAGAAGTATCCATTTACAAGGTCTTTACAAGTAGCCCTATTTTCACAAGGGGACGATGCGCATTCATCAATGTTGATTTCACAATGAATGCCCTCAAATCCAGGGTTACAGAGACATACATAACCATTAATGACGTCATCACATGTCGCATTATTCAAGCATGGCGCACTCTGACACTCGTCTATATTCATCTCGCAAGTGTCTCCTCTGAAACCGGCTTGACACTGACAAGTAAACTGGTTTACTTCATCAATGCATAATCCCCCATTTTGGCAAGGGGAACTTGCGCACTCATCAATGTTAATTTCACAGTTTGTCCCCATGTATCCCGGAACACATCTGCATTCGTATGAATTCACCCGATCAATGCACTCTGCTCCATTCAAACACGGTAGGGTTGCACATTCGTTTATGTCTATCTCACATAAAATTCCTTCAAACCCAGGTTTGCAAAGACACTCGTATCTGTCGACCAGGTTCGAACATGTCGCCTGGTTTTGACAAGGGTTGCTCGAGCACTCGTTGATCTCCGTTTCACAGAGAACGCCCGCATATCCCTTTAGGCAAAGACACTCAAACCCGTTGATGACATCCTCACAGGTGCCTCCATTATGACAGGGTGAACTACCACATTCGTCGATATTCACCTCGCAGTGTAGTCCTTCAAACCCAGGGACGCAGTTGCACGCGTACTCGTTGACCGAATCCACACACGTTGCGTTATTCTGGCATGGGATCGATTCACATTCATCAATATTAGTCTCGCAGTTCTTCCCTGAAAATCCCGGTAAACATTTGCACTTGTATTTGTTCACGCGATCCAGACAGCTAGCGCCATTGTGACACGGCGAACTTCCACATTCATCAATGTTATTCTCACAGTGATTTCCATCAAATCCAGGCAGACAGTGGCAAATGAAACCGTTTATTCTATCCTCGCAAGGCGATTTATTCTGACATGGACTTGATTGACATTCGTCTATGTTTATTTCACAGAGGGTTCCTTCAAATCCGGGTGTACAAACACAACGGTAACCATTGATTTCATCAACACAACTTGCATTGTTCATACAAGGTAGGCTGCTACATTCGTCTATATTAATTTCGCAATGGTCTCCCATGAATCCCGCGCTGCAGTCACATACATATCCGTCAACTCTATCAACACAGGTCCCATTATTCCTGCAGGGAATGCTTTCACATTCGTTGATGTCTTCTTCACAATGTACCCCTGTGTACCCTGGCAGACATTTACATTTGTATTTGTCAATTTTATCTATGCACTCAGCTCCATTTCTGCAAGGACCGCTTAGGCATTCATTTATTTCATTCTCACAGTGAATGCCTTCATATCCAGGATTGCAGTGGCAAATATACCCATTTATCTTATCCTGGCACGATGCTCCATTCAAACAAGGGTCACTCGAACACTCCTGTATGTCGGTCTGGCAGTGTACGTCTTGAAATCCCGGTAAACATTGACATCGATACCCGTTCACATCGTCCACACAAGTAGCATTGTTTTCGCAAGGTGAGCTACTACATTCGTCAAAGTTTACTTCACAGAATATTCCCTCGAATCCTGGCGCACAGGCACATACAAAGCTATCCACATGATCCAAACATGTTCCATCGTTCTGGCATGGTTCACTAGCGCATTCATCAATTTCAATTTCGCAGAGTGTTCCTTCAAATCCAGCTTTGCATTTGCATTTGAACTCATTGATCATATCTTTACATTTTGCATTGTTCTGGCATGGCGAGCTCTCACATTCATTGATATTACTTTCACAGTGAATTCCATTGTACCCCGGTGCACAGATGCACTTGTAGCCGTTAATCTCGTCCCGACAAGTTCCGCCATGGTCACAAGGCTGAGAGGCGCATTCATCCACGTCGGTCTCACAGTGCACTCCGGTGAAACCTTCAAGGCAATTGCAAGTGTATCCGTTAACACCATCAAGGCAAGTTGCGTTGTTGAAACACGGATCACTTCCACATTCATCGATGTCCATTCCACAGAGCGTTCCAGAGTATCCATCCGCGCAGTCACAAATGAAATGGTTGATCTGGTCAACGCACCGACCACCATTTATACACGGGTCACTTTCGCATTCGTTTGTATCAATTTCGCAGTGAACTCCTGAAAAACCTGGCTGGCAACTACAGCTGTATCCATTCACAATATCCGCGCAAGTTCCATTATTGTGACATGGACCACTAGCACATTCATCAACATCCGTTTGACACTGGACTCCTACAAATCCTGGCTGACAGTTACACTTGTATTTGTTGACAAGATCCACACAGTTGGCGCCATTTGCACACGGGTTGCTAGAACACTCGTCCGTATTAATTCCACAATCCACGCCTTCAAACCCTGGCACGCAGGTACAACTGAACCGATTCACGTGGTCGTTGCATGTAGCATTGTTCCTACATGGTGAACTGAGACATTCGTTTATGTCAGTTTCACAATTTATTCCGTTGTAGCCTGGCAAGCATTTACATGTGTATTCATTGATGAGATCCTTACAACTAGCTCCATTCTGGCATGGCTGGCTTATGCATTCATTTATATCAACCTCGCACTGTACACCAGTGAATCCTGGATTACAGATGCATTCATACCGATTAACGTGATCTATGCACGTGCCACTATTTTGGCAGACAGCACTGGCACATTCGTCCACATCGATCTCACAATGAACTCCGCTGTAACCCGCGAGGCACGAACACGCGTATCCGTTGACGTGATCGATGCACGTCGCAGCATTCGCACACGGCGATGAAGAGCATTCGTCGATGTCGTTTTCACAGTGTATGCCATTGTAGCCTGGAGCACACAAACAAACGTAACCATGAACTTGATCGACGCAAGATGCGCCGTTTTCACAAGGGTTGCTAGCGCATTCGTCGATGTTGATTTGGCATTCCACTCCTGTGAACCCCGCAACGCAAAGACACGTGTAACCATTAATTCCATCTGCACATGATCCGTTGTGCATGCACGGGGAACTTTCACACTCGTTTATATTTGTTTCACAGTGAATGCCTTCGAAACCATCTATACAACTGCAAGTGTATTCATTAACCTGATCAACGCAAGTTGCCGAGTTCTGGCATGGCGAACTAAAGCATTCATCGAAGTCCGTCTCACAATTTGAACCTACGTACCCTGGTAAACATTCACAGACATAGCCATTGACTCTGTCAATGCACGGTGCTTCATTTTGACAGGGATCGCTTTGGCATTCATCAGTATCAACCTGGCATTCCGTGCCTTCGTATCCGGGAAGGCATTCGCATCGGTAGCTGTCCACCAGGTCCGTGCAGGTACTTCCGTGCATGCAAGGGCCACTCGCGCACTCGTCGATATTAACTTCGCAGTGAATGCCTTCGAATCCCGGCGAACACTGACAGGTGTAGCCGTTGACTCCATCTAGACAGGTCCCTCCATTAGCGCAAGGATCGCTCTCGCATTCATCGATGTCCGTCTGGCACATCTTCCCTCTGTACCCCGGCGAGCAGACGCACTCGAACTGATTGATCTCATCGAGGCATGTCGAACCGTGCTGGCATGGATCACTTTCGCATTCATTCACCTCCGTTTCGCAGTGGTCGCCCACGTACCCCTTGACGCACTTGCATTTGTACCTGTACCATGATAAAAGTAACAATAACAATAACATAACATAACATAACATTTTATAGAATGGGTTGATAAATCCCTGCAATCTGATTGGTTGAGAGCAAAATTTGTGCAGACAATTAATTGTACTGGATGCATGAAAAGTCATGCGTCCGGTAAAAAAATCATGCGTCCGGTAAAAATTTCATGCGTCCGGTAAAAAATGTCATGCGTCCGGTAAAAAAATCATGCGTCCGGTAAAAAATTTCATGCGTCCGGTAAAAAATTTCATGCGTCCGGTAAAATTATTTCATGCATCCGGTAATTTTTCTAATTTTTAATTTTTTGACTTTTTGGGGGGCGTAACAATGCCCATTCTATAAACAGATGATGCGCAAGTTTATTTCGTGGGTCGGTGGAATTGTTTGCACGCGGTAACTATGGAAACTAGTCTAAACCCACTCGGCTTCGCCTCGTGGGTTTAACAGTTCCATAGTTACCTTGTGCAAACAATTCCTACCGACCCACTCATACCTGCGCATCATTTGTATACTATAATATGACAAAGATAACATAGGATATCATTTATGCAATAGTACAAGGCACTTTTCGTAATTCTTATGTACAGTAAGTAATTAGACCCCCTCAAAAACAACAAATCAATAAACATGATAAACAAACACACCAACAGTCATGGCATGTAAGAATCTTGCTACGGGTAAAGGAGAAGGTTATAGGGATCATACATAACATTTGTTATTGTTTATATGCGCACCTGTTGATTTTATCCATGCAAGTCGCTCCATTGAAGCAAGGATCACTCGCACATTCGTCGACGTTGGTCTCACAGTGCACCCCGACGAACCCGCGCACACACAGGCACACGTAGCCGTCGATGGCATCGGAACACACCGCGTTGTTCTGACATGGGTAACTGGCGCATTCGTTGATGTTGATCTCGCAGTATCGTCCAGTGAAGCCGGGTCTGCAGGTACAGCTGTAGTCGGCGTACCCATCGACGCATGATGCCCCGTTCTTGCAATCGTTCAGCACGCAGTCATCCGGGTTTATTTCGCAGTGTGTTCCTGGTAGATAAGATACAAATCACTTTTATAATATTCAATGATTTGATAAATAACAAATCAAAAGTTCTGATTTGTATTGAAACTTGTGTGAATGTCAAGTTTAAAATGAATATGAGTTTTCTGAGTAAGAGTGACGAGTTGGGTTATACTAATCATTTACAATACTGACTGATGATTGTATTCATTCCATAATCGTTATGAATACATCGGGTTGTTGAATCCCGCGATGTCAAGTTATGTCCAAGTTATGCCAATATTTCTGTTACAGAACAAATTTTGTCTTGATGTGTCTTTTCTTCAAGTTAATTGTATTCATTATCATGACTTGTGAACTGAATTCCAATTACACATTTTTTGTTGTTTGTCTCCAACGTGTAATACATACCTGTCGTGCCCTCCACACAGTCACACCAGTATCCATTGACGATGTCATGACACGTGGCATTGTTCTGACATGGGCTAGAGGCACATTCATCTATCTCCTGCAAATTCAAGTGAAACAGAATGATATACTGATCCAAGCGTTAAACCGAACATGCTGAATGATGGCAAAACACGATTCAAACAAGTTGCTTATGAATATTAAAACACAGAATCTAGATGGACAGTAGCCCAGAAGAGATTTTAAAATTGATCGATTTGAAGATGATGACGATGATACTGACTATAATCGTTATTTCATAGTATAAGATTGGCATATCAATGGCGGTGACTTGCCGTAAGATTTTTACTAAGATGTATTTCATCACAAGGAGAGTAAACATCCGTATTCTTAATTCATATAATATTCTGTTACCATGGTTATCGTGAAATGTTATAATGAAAATTGTCTTTTCCTTCTGTATCGTCAGAACATAGTCTCTAATATTAAACCTCATAAGGATTTCAGAGAAGACATATACCACAATATAAAGCAAAATGATACTATAAACCACGTACATTAACATGTGCCTAGTCATGCTAGTAGGATAATTATATTTTTTTCCCATTGTGAGGACTGGATATCAATAAATTGCATTGCATTTAATTAAAATTGTATTAGAGGTAAAGTGGCGTACCGTGGATGGAATGATTTAGATGAGCGGAAGGGGGCACGTACATCATTTGGGGCACAATTCATATATTTCTTTATATTCAAAACGTTTTTTTTTTCTCTGTCCCGCCCCCTCCCCCGTTAGCTACGTCACTGTCGGGTATATCCGTACCTCTGAACACCTGTACCCAGCGTAGCCTGCATGGCAGATCATGTCCCCCGTCAATGGATCGCAGTAGAAATGATCAATGCCGTCTCCTCTTGGGCGGCAGTACACGGAGCAGTCCGTACCGTAGTAATCAGCTGCGCAGTAAACTTTCAATTCAATAACAATCCTGAGATGGAAGATACATGCAATTACAGGGAGTCCATGATCGCAATTATACGTCATCTTGGATATTATTATTTGTTTAAACTAAGATCTCCCTTTTCATCGAGCGATTCGCGGAAGGCCTGCCTGTTATTGTATCCGAGCTTCTACAATAATCCATTGAATTATCATTGATAATTTCGCTCTCTAACAACCGTTTTTTCCATTTCAATTGGAGCTGAAAATGAAGAACTTGATCGGTGTTCTTCAAACATGCTCACTGACAATCTTTCTTTCCTAAGTAATACAAATATGGCGCATATCAAGCGCGTCATGTGGCAACTAGAAGGATGGGTCCATGTCTCCATGACGTTTTACATTTTGAACGTTTTACATTACTCGTAAAATTACACTGTAGCTCTGTGAACAATAGGTCTATTTACAAATTTATTTAATATTGTTATTGATACAATTAGAGTCAAAATAAAATTAAGAAAAGTTGTATAAACCCAATGCCTACGGGAACCTGGTGGGTCCCATTCCGGAAGCGACGCGAAAATACTCGGGCACTGTTTTCACTCGTCACAGAATGGTCCCGAAAATACTCTGGCTAAGAGAGCGAAGTGAACTTTATTTAGGAATATGCTTTTTTAATATAAAAAGACACACAAACCTTGACGATCCGTGCCCATCGAGAATTACGTTCTTCTTCCGCGCTGTGTTCGGTGTCCTTCCCGGCTGTACCCGGAAGTCGTTGCCATACACATCCACAAGTATTTCCGGGTCGTATACTGAGTTGACGTCAATGACCTTCATCTTCAGGCGGAATCCTTTCTTTTGGCGAAAGAGACAAATCATACTATGATATTATTGTTCTCGTTGATGTGGTACTTGTATTATTAATGTGATGAAATTCAACGAAAAGTGTACACGGAATGTTCAGACCTATTTTTTGTTGTTGAAAGGTCTGTCAGGGATTCGTGGATGTTTTGTAGTTTCCCAAAAGTACACAAGAAATAGAGAATATTCTCTCACAAAATGTTTAAAGTCAAAATTAATTTAATGACTAAAACAAAACATGGTCTCACACTCGGAGAATGTATACAATATTCTATATACTATCAAGAGTACATAACACAGGTTAAGCAAATCTCTCAGAAATGCAAACGACTCCTCGAGTCAAAAGCTAAAATCATAACATTATGCTTATACAGTATTCATACTCCAACCATTTTTATTTGATTTCAGTATATGTATTTGACACCATTAACTTGAAGTGGGTTTCCACATGAGCAAAACCACCACATGCTATATTTGACAATTTTTCAAATAAAGTTTCTTAACGTTTTTGGAATGGTTATGATTTCAATATGAAGACGGAACTCACACTAGCTTAGTTTCAATCAAAGTCTATTTTGAATGTCAGCAACACAGCCATACAGCGTTTCCTTAGTCACTTTATATTCATGAGTGTATGGTTATAAATGTATCACCTACCAAGTTAACCCTAATTAGGGTTAGGGTTAGGGTTAGATTTTAAAATATACATTAAAATGAAACTTAGCTAGTAATTTTTTGTATATGGGCCTAGATGATAACTCACTCTCCACTCTTCAATGGTCAGGTACATCGGGTTGGGCACGCCACCGGGTAGAGGGTTCGGGAAGAGGAACAGATCTCGGTTTTCGTGAATCTTCTTCGTTTCAAACTTCCCGAAAGGACACTCTTCCATATCCGTGTTACTGTGAGACAAAAATTGGGAACAGTATATCTCGAAATTATCAAAGGCCCACTGGCGCAGTCCTACTAAAAATTGGCTTCATGCCACCACATTTCACTGGCCCAAATGGCCAGCTTAATATACGAACATATGTCATGGTTGTCTTTGTTTGGGGCAACCAGATTCATGTTTTTGGCCACTAGAAATAGAACAAAAACTCTTGTTTTTACTTGCCCTATACGTATACAGGGCCACGAGGAAAAGGGTTAAATACTAGCATAATAAACCCCCCTCCTTATTCGTGATTATATGACCAGTGTATACGTTGTAAGCTGATATTTGTCTATGTGTATAGCTCCGTTATATTAATTTGACTCCCGTTAGAAAGTATAAGTGCATGGATTTACATTTAAAGGGATAGTTTAGTGTTGGTATAGGGGGGGGGGCACTTCACAAAATATTTTTTGGTGAGATAATGAAAAAACTGACTGTCAAATTTGAAAAAAAACTACAATTTTAATGACAGAATAAATTTTATTTGAACAAAATCGGTTCAGAAACGGCTGAAATATCCATCAAAACATATTTTTAATCAAAACTTCTTCACCAGGGGTTATTTGTACTTTTTAGAATTTTTTTTAAAAATGCTTAAAGACTACCTTGAAAAAATCTGAATAGGTTTTTAAAAAGTTGTTGATGATATCTCTATTGAATCATTATTTTAACAAAACATTAAATGCACAATTTTGTATGACAAATGGCTAAAACCAATTATTTGTTTAGAGAGCGCCCTCTCTACTTAGTCGTTTGTAATTATGTACACTTTTCGAGCATGGTGAAGTTATAACTATTATTTTGTACCGTAATGGTGCAGGTTTTAGTTACTAAAATTAAGTTTGACAAATACCCAACTATCCCTTTAACTTGGTTAACAAATGAAAAATGTATCATGTTTGTATGATGGCGTCATAATTTTAGAAATTCTACTGCGATGCGTATTTTGTTTACCCTGGCTCCACTGGCTTAAGCCGAGCTGCCATGATATGGATTTAAAACAGAACCAAATAACAACAATATAAATGTAACCATTGCAACAATACACACAAGTGATGATATGAACTTACTTTCCAGGATTTGCAAAGCAGATCATAAACTTGTTGTCACATTTGGTCTCGCATACTTCGCGTTGTGACATCCCATCGCAACACACCCCATCGAGCTGCCTGCTAGATGGGTTGAGGTAGGTCAAGAAATTGAAGTACACGATCACCCTGGCACCCGCCGGGATGATCCCCTAGAAAAAAAAGAGATTGGGGTGGTAGTTATGAATGTACGTTTCATATATTTATATAATATAAACAACTCAATGCTAAACTAACAAGTTGATACTAGGGCCCCGTTATAGTTGCAATCGATTGTAAAGTTTCAATTATTTACAAGTCAGAAAATAAGCACATTGAACCAATCAGATTTTCGCATTTAGTCACATGATCCGACTTGCAATTAATATTGCAACCTTACAATCGATTGCATCTCTTTCCTGCAACGGGGCCTAGATAAGATAGCTATTGACATAATATATTGATTGCAATGCAATGGTAATGATATAAAATTATCAACATCAATAAAATTTAAAAAATCACATACCAGTGTAAAAAGTAGGATAATTATAATAGATTATAAAGAATAATATCAAGGTCAACTACTGTGTTTTCTTTATCTATCCCTTCATGTATTGGTAATTAAATTAGTACTCTTTTTATATTCAATGTTTAGTCAAGGACGAATTGATTACAAGTATACACAGTTGTATATGGTTATTGTTTATAATGTTGTATATGGTTATTGTTTATAATGTTGTGTATGATTATCATCAAAGTCTCCCTAAATCGTTTTAATTGCTAGACTAACGATAGTATCACATGGGGGATTTTAATCTGCATTTTGATATCGAAGGCCGTTTAGATCTTGTGTAATATATTATAGACAACTAGAGGAAAACGCTGTAATTTCCACATCGACTGTTCTTGATTAGGTTCAGAGATGGTCAGATAACTCCGTGCTCTGCGGAAAGTACCAATTTCCAAGATTTCTCGTTCCCTTTCTAAACCGCTTATTTCCTAAACAGTCTGCTAAATATAGTTTTATATTGCTTTATCCAAAGATATACTGTTTGTGTACAATCCACGTTCTGAAAGTCTGTTTGTGCAATAGCAATGGTGTTTGTTAATTGGCATTAATTGATTTGCCTCTAATAACATGAATATTGCTGGGGAGTTCGTTGTGAAGTTTAAAGGGATAGTTTGTGTCGTGGTCTTAGGCTGAGATTAGCATCAGCAGCCAAGTGGTACCACAAATCCTCAACAACAGGGAATAAAATTCTGGTACAAAACGAACTTTGACACGTATTAAAGTACCTATACAATAACATTGTGTACGCAAGAATCGTTATCAACATGTTATTATCAGCGCTTAGAGATGATTGTCAATCATATTAGGCGCTATATAAATCGAGTATATTATTATTATTATTATTATTATTATGACTGAAAAAATGTACCTCTTGTAACATTCGTCTGAACCTCCATCAAGTTCTTCTAAACCACACCAGAACTTAAATTACCCGCGAGAAAACTCTCTTCCTCAATTAATCTGACTTTTATTTTCCTTAGTAGTATGTGATACTCTCAGAGTCTATAGTTTATTATATGTCATGTCATAAATTATAAGGAAGGCATGAATAAGCATTTTATTTGAGCGGTTTCATTATTATGTTATCCGAAACGATAGCCCTAATATTATTTCTTTCTTCTCCTCGTCCACAGAGTTAGCCATGTCCAGACTATAGATAATATAAAACTAAACCATAATCGTTATCATTAAGTGTTACCATCGTTACCATCATTATGCTATTACCATTATTAGTGGTTAGAGCAGGGTTAATTTCGACTGGCATAAGGTTGTTCATGAGCGTATCTTAGGAATATTATTAATTTCTTTATAAATGTAATTATACTACAAAGTGACAGCAATAATGAGGGGGGGGGGAGGGGAGTTCCCAAGAAGGGGGGGGGGGGGTGGCATCGTACGTACCCGCTTTGCTCCCCTTAGCAGCTTAGCTACAATTCCGTTTATGATTACTTTTTGTTGTCATGTGATGTCATGAGCTTCGACAAAGACCAATGCAACAATCCACAGACACACTTTCTTTAACATTTTCGATTGCGGAGGAATAAAATATAGCGAATGTGAATCATTTATTACGTAACCCATTGTGCAATGGTCATTATATCGTTTCCGCTCAATCATACAGAACCGAGGATACAGCGTGGCGATGACCTCATTCCAGCATTACAAATTTTGAAATATGTGTAATTAACCCTTTATTTACCATGCCATGCACATGTCACGATAATGCAAGTGTACTTCACCATAACCATGGTCAATGAATCGATAGTTTAAAGTGATCCATCAACTTGTCCAAATAACCAAATCACTTGGAGTTTTCAAATTTCTCCTGTCCCCTATTCATTTGGCTTATATGGTAACAAAACAATTAAATGGACTTGCCTTTTTCAAATATCTCCCAAATTATGGAGATATTTATGATTGAATAAAAAGCGTTCAGCAACGCTTTTTGATTGTAGTCAAAATCAATGGGCAACGGCGTTACAAGCCGACATTAATTTTCCCTTTTTTCACAAGGTAAAAAACGTAACTTTTCTATAAAACTATTACACGTCATTTATAAGAATCGAACAATGATATTGCTGTATGACTGAAGTCTGAAATCCCTTTTTTGAATCACCTCATCAAGTTTATGGATCCCTCTTAGGAAACTTCATTCTTCGCTGTCACTTTATTGCCCAGCCCTAATAACGAAGGCGTAATACTGAAAAGAATTGTCCACGCTTCTAAAATAAATCTAAAGAACACAAGAGCAACGCTAATAGGTTCAAAATGAGTGATGTCGATTTTAAAGACAGTTCTCAATTTCCTCTCAAGTTTCTTAGAAATAATGTGGAGAAATTGCAAAACAGGAAAATGATAGAAATCCAATATTAATGTTTTTGTCATTAAATTTTCTCAGATTGTTTGTGAACCATAACCAATTAAACTGATATATAGTTCGCGGTCGAATTAGCTTACCTACTCATAACTTTGTAATGTAAACGTATTATTTACAAGGGTAACTACATCAAAACAAATACAAATTAACCGAGCTCTTGGTATTACAACTGTTTTTTTTTTTTTTATTGGTGGGACAATGATTATTTGAATGAAAATTATACGAGATGACCTGATGCATATGTCGTTTCTAAATGCTGCTGACCGATATAACATATAGGCCTTCGTTCCAAGTGGACAATCAATTAGAAAACATTTGTAGGAGCAATTATGTACAGCTGTTTCTATCCATGGTATTTTGGTGAATGAATCGCATTCACAATCTGAACGAGTCATATTTGGGTGTTGAAAGATAGGAACAAACTAGTATGCATTTAAGTTGAATGACATCTCCAGGTATGGGGCAAGGTCTTGGTGGTTTAGTAAGTAAGTAAGTAAGTAACACATATTACTGGGATGGACATATCGAGTTGTTTAGGAAAACTCATTTAATTTTAGTTGCCTGATACGAACAGATTGAATCGATCATCTTTAACATAACTTAATAATCACATCCCTTGTTGTATTGGTATTAATTGGTATTACCAATAGAAGCATGGAACTGGTCTCGATTTCCCTAAGTTCTCTTTCGTTATAAAGATATTTATGATTGAAATGTTCAGATTTAAAATTCTTCCTGTGAGAATCTTCAACTGTATGCCATCAGATAGCAAACCTCACTTTGCATTTTCGCTCATTACTTGGTCATAATATGACCTTCATTTATCATGGAACTTTCACACATCGATCACTCGATGGACATATCAGATCACAGAAATATACATTTTATCAACCCTTCGTCAGCATTACTAGATCTCATCAAAGTCGAGTCAAAGTGTTCAAAATGTCGTTTTTGTTTTAAATATAGAGAGAAAGTCTGTTTGACTTTTGCATGTCTATCACGCGTGAATTAAAGGGGTAGATCCGTTTTGGTATAAAGGGCGCTGCACGAAATAATTATTTTGTGAGATAATTAAAAACTGAGTGTAAAATTCGAAAGAGCATACAATTTGAATGGCAGAATAAACTTTATTTGATCAAAATCGGTTCAGAAACGGCTGAAATATCAATAAATATATCCGATCGCAATAAATCTGGGGCCCAGATTTATTCGATGATTTTGTAAAAACTTTTTTAAATGCTTACACTTTTTCAAAATGTTTCAAAAGAGGTTTTTAAATAGTTGTTGATGATCTCTCTATCTAATCATAATTTCAACAAAACATCACATGCATAATTTGGTATGAACAATGGTTGAAAACAATTATTTTTGTATAGAGCGCCCTCTTGTGTTTTAATGGCTCTTTTTGACTGATAACAGGCTTTTTACTTAGCCGTTTGTAATTTTCTATACCTTTCGAGCATGGTAGAGTTATAAACTATTAGTTTGTAATGTTATTGTGCAGGATTTGGTTACTAAAGCTCAGCCTTACCAAAACTGTACTACCCCTTTCATCTAATTTACATCGTCTGTCAAGTCATACACGTGTTCTGGTAGTAAAATACACACCCATCTTCCTGATATTAGAATATTGAATTTGTGGAAGGCAATGATGGACATGAGGGAGGAACTGTCGGAGCAACGTGGTCAATTGTCACAATTTCCCTGATTCGGTTAGAAAGCTAGGACAGGTCTGTCTGCCAATGTACAGGCTTCCTAGGGGGAATTTCCTGTGTTAATCTTCAGACTACCCATGGGACCTCATGGGAGATTTATTCGAGGTGTTATGGTGTTAAGCTGCTATATGGAGACTGACGAACGGGACTTCGATGGAACTTATGTTTAATCACGGCAAATTCTGATTAATATTTAATTCAATTAAAAGTCTTCATTTTGCCCGATTGCCAGCTCCACGACAAAGCTCAAATATGACATAGAAATAAAGAATATGACTTATATTAGACAAACGATTTCGAAATATGGCGTAAATAAAACTGAAGACTTGAATGTTAAATAAAGTGACATAAGATCGGACCTAACAAATGCTATAGTTTTCACATTTTGAAAGTAATCTTGCAAATGATACTTCGCTTTTTATAAGAAAGCTGGAAAGATAAATAGCGTGCATGTAAAAAACGAATGATCTAACTCGAATCTATCTCGCAACATGGTCCCAAAGAGTGCCGACCAATTAACACTGCGTGACAGGTGCCTGTTCTTCATATCCGACCGATCCTGGCCCAGTCAGATTAATAGATAGACCAACCAATCAATTAGGATTAAACATGTACAACACATTTAAAGGAACCCTTCATCAATCCAGTCCGGGGAGGGAAAGATGGGAGGGGGGGGGGGGAAGAGTGGTACATGGGTCCCCATGAAGGAGAGGGGGTAGTCTAAAATGGCAATAGAAGGGCAGTTATTATTTATAAATATTTCTACAATTCGTGTTTTCTTTCCACAGAGGGGTGGGGTAGTAAAGTGGAGGAAGATACATTTCCAAAGGGGGGTGGGGGGGGGGGGGGGGGGCGGCGGGGGATTGGTAGGGAGAAAAATACCCACCGGGGGTCCTGGTCCCCACATCCCTTATACTATAAACGACATTTTTATAGTTGATGGAGACGGGCGGAAACTTCCTACAACCGCTGCTTATACGTGGGCCTATACTTTCTCGTCTCAAGAGTCATATTCTTGCACCAGGAAATTAAATAACTTAAAAATTAACCATTTTGATATGAATTCTACATAAAATTTCGGTTTCGCAAAATGTGGGTTCGCACTCATCAAAACATTTGTAAGCTGTTTCACGTACGAAATGAAGTTATATTTTTCTCTATAGAAATTAAAGTCTCGACAACAGTTTTCACCTACCTTCCATGCACATCGGCAAAGGTTTGGAAAGATGAATGTTTATAATTGTATTGTTATTGATATTTTAAAAATTCACCATTTTGATATGGATTCTACTTATATTGTCGGTTTCTCAAAATGTGGGTTAGCACTCATCAAAACATGTGTAAGCTATTTCACCTCAGAAATAAAGTTCTATTTTTGCTCTATAGAAATGACAGTCTCGAACAAAAAATGTTCACCTATTTCATGCACATCGGCGAAGGTTTGGAATAATGCATGTTTATCATTGTAGTATTTTGGATTATTTTGATAAAAGTAAAGGCAAAGATTATAATGTTTGACATGATTTTATACTCGCATACAGCATATTCTACAGTGGCATAACCACTTCGTGTATGTAGGACAGGGACACTGTCGGCCCTTTTACTATCCCCGCACCCCACCCCCCCCCCCCCCCTTCCCGTCGTAAAATGGATACCATAATAATACCCTCGTCTACCGGTCTAGGTTTTTATATGTCGGTACCTCACCTTTAAAAAAAGTAGGCCTATATACCTTTCTGCCATGTAAGATAATACAAACAAGAAACTACAACTGACCGTGCAATTTAGCTAATTGGATGCACACGTCTTATGGTATCAAGTTCCCTCACACGAAACTCAACACCTCAAAAGCGTCAACTTATATGTACTCAATTTTCTTGCATCACAATATTAAACGTGGTTTTATGATTATAAAGGGTAAGGTTGTCTTGTGGTTTAGAGGGGGCACTTCTATGTAAATATTATTGCACGATGCAGTGAAGTTTTGCTAGAACACAATACAAATATAAAGCGTGTTTTTTTCCTTCAAAAAACTACCTGAAAGTGTGTCCCTAATAATCGACGTGCCTTGATCTCACCACACGCTTCGTCATTGACACGAGGTGTATGTGAACAAACTTTAAAGGGGCCCTGCAACCCAAATGCATGTTGACCTCTGTTCATCTGTATTAGTGTACACATTCAATATTTGTAAACGGTTTGACCCAAATATGTTTTGTATATTTTTAAACATTTTATCATTTATTTGTCTTCATGTTGCTAAGCCCCACCTCCTAAAAAACCCTCCAGAGCAAATTCTATTGTTGACCTGCAGTGACATCATTTGTCAATCACTTGTCAGCTACCATGCTATTGTGATTAGCCTAATCACAATAGCATCACACGGTTGAATAGAATACCAACTCACACAACTTCAATTACAATAGCTGTTGCTATGTCAGAAGAAAAGCACTGTCTAAGCTATTCATGGAGGTATGCAGGGCATGCTTTTGTGTGGATGTTCTTTTTGTACTTTCATCTTTTGTTAATCTCATGGTAGCTGACCAGTGATTGACAAATGATGTCACTGCAGGTCAACAATAGAATTTGCTCTGGAGAGTTTTTAGGAGGTGGGGCTTAGAAAAATGAAGACAAATAAATGATAAAATGTTTAAAAATATACAAAACATATTTGGGTCAAACCGTTTACAAATATTGAATGTGTACACTAATACAGATGAACAGAGGTCAACATGCATTTGGGTTGCAGGGCCCCTTTAAACATTAGCTGCATAGTGATACTTCTACAGTCTAAACGATACAGATACAGATAATTTAATTTTGTCTATAATTACCATTATTGACAGAAATGTTTTAGTGAACACTCTACTCAAAGCAGAACATTACTACAAAAATAAAAAGTACAAACAAAAAACTATTAATTTAATACATCCTTTATTCTCGATATGATGGTCAGCAGAGACTTTACCGGTAGTGCTTTTTGGTTTCACTTATTAGGGGGAATTAGCCAGCCCGGAAAAGGGGTGGGGGCGGGGGATGTTGTAACATTCAGCTACTGGGCATGGGGGTAACATTGCGTAATTACAGTGGTGATGGTTGATTATGTTACCCAAGCATCAGATATATACAAGTTAACAATATCACGTATACTTCAGCTATATATCACGTTTATATCACGTAATTATACTTGTTTTATTTTTCGAAAAACGAATTTTAGATGTGACTACATAGGTGGTAAATATGTGTAGCATGGAGCTTAATTAATGAAACAATACAATAACATAAAGTAAAATAATGATAATAACAATTATGCACTAAAACTCGACGAAACTAAATTAACTATGGATTACTCTCTGTTCATGCATTCCATTCATCTTCCAGATGCTAGTTATGTAATCTTGTGTAAACGTGGAAAAGTACTGAATTATACGTAACCATAACCTGTACAATAAAACATTATGCATTTTTGCAGTGAAAGTATAACAAAATAATAAAGAAAACCAAGAAAGTGGTATAGGCCTTTATGAAAATAGTTTGTGCTTGTTTTCACCCATTTTAGAAGATGACTGTAAGAATATTAATCATGTACATGTGTCCACCTTCCGTTCCTGTCAAGAAAGATTCAGTAGATATGCATCGGGATATATAGTTATAATCATTTATCATCATTAGGTTTTAAAATAAAGATGGTATAATGGTGCCGAAGACGAATCAGTGATCACTATCAACTTTCCACATAGTGAAACGATATGGCCATTATGTGTACAACCGCAATGGCGCGAATTCTTTGAAAGCTGTTTAAATTCAACCCTGGGTTAAAGGGAAATTTGAGTTTTGGTAGAGAGGGCGCTAGACTACTTAATTGGTTTGTGAGGTAATGAAAAACTGAGTGTAAAATTTGAAAGAGCATAATATTTAAACAATAAAATCATCTTTGTTTGATCAAAATCGGTTCAGAAACGGCTGAAATATCCATAAATATAACAATTTGTAATAAACCCGGGGCCCCGGGTTTATTAGAGAAATTTGAACCAGCCGTTAAAAATTCAAAAAAATGCTTCCTCTTTTCAAAAAGTTACAAAATAGGTATTTAAATAGTTGTTGGTTATTTCTCTATCTAATCACTATTTCAACAAAGCATCATATGCACAATATTTTATTCAAAATGGTTGAAACCGATGAGTGTTTAGAGAGCGCCCTCTTACGTTTTAAACGGCTCTTTTTGAATGATAACATGATCTTTACTACGTCATTTGTAATTTTGTGTTCCTTTCTAGTTATAACTATTAGTTTGTAATGTAATGATGCAGGTTTTGGTTACTAAAATTCAGTTTCACTAAAACTGTACTCTCCTTACCAGAACTCAACTATCCCTTTAAATCACGTAATGTTAGTTATCCACGGACTAAATGTATTTGCCGTATTTTAAAATTGGCCCACGGACTAAATTATGTTCTACCACCATTAACCGTGTGTCAAATTTATCTCACTGACTTAGTGTTGTATTGCCACATGTAGGTAACATTTTGACACGCGAACTCAATGTTGTATAACCTAACGTGTGTCAAATTTAACCCACAGATTAAACGAATCGAGGGTTGATTGTTGTACCTTATTTTAAAATGATCGGGCAGTAGTTCGACAGAAATAATAACGAACAACCGTTGAATAAAGTAGGACTTCTTACCTGTAAAAGGAGAGTTGGTAGGATGAGTTGCCACAGCATGTTGGCGATTAACTCCTTTTCTGCTAGATTTAGAATTTCCCCTATACTTTACACATGGCACACAGGGTTCCCTTTCGATCCAATGGGTTAAAATGCTTAATTATTCCTGAGGTCAAGTTGAAATCGATCAAGTCATCAAAACTGCGTGTCGTCTGCTACCGCCGTTACGTGGGCCCTGATCACGGCAAAATTAAAGCGTTTGATCCTTCATACTTCTGTGGGAACAGTTATGCTATTCTAAATACACATTATTGTATATGGAAGAATGCTAAAGTTGCGCACCTAAGTGAAAATTGCGACTCTCCGGCTTTCGTCGTGGCATTTCCATGTTTTGGCGGTAAAATGTTTTCGTATTGACATTGAATTTTGCTGTAAAAATGTAATAATCCTTTGTTATTCCTTAGCGAGCCAAGTTTTTCCTCGTGTGCATGGAGGCGAGTTGACTAGCGCTACTTGAACGGACTTGGCAAAGACGCAAGTGATGTCACGTGACAACTACCCTTGTCTGTCCCCTCCCCGCTCGTTTTACTGCTCCTTTCCGTTAACCCCCCTCTCACTCTATTCCTCACGTCCACTCACCTCTCGTACAAGTTTCTCTCTCCCTTTCTTAACCACCTTCTCCTTCTCTCTCTCTCTTGGTGCAAAAAGAATAGTATGTCCGCCCCTCCCCCTCTCCTTCACTCTTAATCAATGTCTATCACATACAAGACACCCTCTTTCCCTCTCCCCTATATCTATTCTACCCCCATTCTTGTCCTCATTCTTTCTATCATACACCCCCTCTTTTATCTCCCCCTTTTGCAACCCCTTCCCGAACGCGCCCCTCTCCTATTTTAACACTTTCTTTTTCCTGACCTGTCTTCTGATCGTTCTATTTCCCAAAGTCTATCTACATTTATTTGTCCCCTCTATCTCTCATTGCCTTGTTCTTTCTCTCTCTCTCTCTCTCATTGTCTTTTCTTCCTATCTCATTGTCTTATCCTTTCTTTCTATCTTCCCTCTATGCCTTTTCACTCTCCCTTTTGATTGTATGTTTTACGTTCATAGTATCACTCTCTGGCTACTTTAGTCTGGTTGGTCATGTTGGTCGAGTCTGTCAGTGAGTCACTGGACTGGCTTAAGCAAGCAAGGTAAAGGATGAGTATGGGACCTATGTCAACCCCTGAATCTAGGGTGTAGCCAGTCCCGGACTCAAGGGGGCATACATAAAGAAGGGTGGGGCGGGGGGGGGGGGGGGGGGGGCACACGGATTCATAGGTTTTAAGAGATTGTGTATCTACCCCAGATGCCCAGGGATGAAGGCAAGTGATACCACGTCTCCTTTCGGTACCTTTGCAGGAGTGGAAGATGGCGGTGTTTGAATCTTACAGGGAATCTCTTACCCTCTCTTTTTTTTGCCAGAGCTAACCCAGAAGCAAGTTGTTAAAATTACCTTAAAAATAACACAAATGTATCCTTATAGAATGCTCCCCATTGAGTTGAT
>JBAMJV010014185.1:0-13255 GCA_037951105.1 Echinarachnius parma
CATATAATCCCATAGGACCCATAAAAACCCACAGGGCCCATGGAAACCAACAGACCCATGGTAACCAATAGAAAATTTCATATTCATGCTAGACTCATGCATATCATTCATACCGCAAAATATGATGTTTATACATTTGGTATTTGTTTAACACACACATTAAAGGGGTAGTTTAGTTTTGGTAGAGAGGGCGCTGCTCATCACAATTTGTTTGTGAGGTAATAAGAAACTGAGTGTCGAATTTGAGAGAACATGCAATTTTAATGGCAGAATCAGGGGCGTCGATCACGGGGGGGATGGGGGGATATTTCCCCCCCCCCCTTGGGCTGCCAAGTGAAAATGTGATGTGCATAGACAAACGCCATCATGGGTTTAACCCCCCCCCCCCCCCCCCCCCCCTTGGGTTGCCAAGTGAAAATGTGATGTGCATAGAAAAACGCCATCATTGTGTCCAGACCCACACAGTATCCGTATCGTCATTGGGTCAAACCCCCCCCTTAGCAAAATAGCCACAAAAAAAATCGCCTCGCCGCTACGCGGCTCGTGGACGATGCTCCGCATCGTCATTGGGTCAAACCCCCCCTTAGCAAAATAGCCAAAAAAAATCGCCTCGCCGCTTCGCGGTTCGTGGACGATGCTCCGCATCGTCATTGGGTCAAACCCCCTGATCATCCCCCCAACCATGAGAAGAAATCGACGCCCTTGGGCAGAATATACTTTATTTGGTCAAAATCGACCCAGAAACGGCTGAAATATTAATAAATATATCTAAGCCTATAATTATTTGGGGCCCAAATAATTAGATGGTTTTTTCAAAAAATAAAAAAAATGCTTGCACTTTTTCACAAAATTTAAAAAGCGTTTTTTAAATAGTTGTTGATGATCTCTCTATTTAATCATTGTTTCAATACAACATCACATTCATAATTTTGTATGAAAAATGGTTGAAACCATTGCCTTTTTAGAAAGCGCCCTCTTGTGTTTTAATGGCTCTTTTTTTATGATAACGGGCTTTTTACTTAGTTGTTTGTAATTTTGTATACCTTTCGAGCATGGTGTAGTTATAACTATTAGTTTATAATGTTACTGTCCAGGTTTGGTTACTAAAGTTCAGCCTTACCAAAACTGTACTACCCCTTTAATTGTTAATGGTGTCTATTTTAAGGTAATAATATATAATCAATTCATTCACCACATTTTAAATTTTGAACCCTAACCCTAACCCTAGATGGGACTTAATATTCCAGAAATCAAAATAAATATGATAGTATATTTTACTAACCAAGGAAAAGTATTTTAACTGCATATACATATATCTCAATGTATTGTTCAGTTGTAAAGCGTTGCTTGCCAATATTGCACTGTCTGAAGAGGTTGATAAGGAAAATATGAGTATGAATTATCATTTATTGATTCTCTATGAGAGAATTAAATTGGTTTATCTCTTTTGGAAGTGTCAATGAGGAATTCCTATGCGACATTTCTATGAGAACTTTATATGGGAATCCTATGGGAATCCTATGGGAAATTCTATGGGTCCCATAGAAACCCATGTTCCACTTTCCCTATTGAAACCCATAGAAACCAATAGGCATATGGGTTTCCTATGGGTTTATGGAAATAATTTTCTGTTAACTGTGTTCAACAATGATAAACAGTGATAATAACGTGGGCCGTGTCTGAATTTTCTTAATTACCTGTCTGGTACGAACAGCAACCAAATATCATAATTTGTTTTAGTTGTCCCTTTAATTTAACTGCATAAATCGCTTTGATATTTTGTATTGATAATGTTCTGTACATCAGATTTCTACCTTTTCTTAGAAATATGAAATTATTATGATACTCCCTTGTTTTTTGTCAGTCAGTTGCAGATAATCTGACGTCATTGTAAACACGGTAACATAATTGTCATGCCGTCATCTTTCAAATGACTCATTCGATATGCCATCATATTCCCGTCTTCGCTAAACATATTTACATTTTATCCGTAGAAAATTTTCGAAGCCGAGACATGCAAGAATCGTCAACAATTTCGAGGCCGAGTCCAGGATTCTTTCGCAATTTTCGAGGCCGAGACCATCGTTAATGATGGTCGAAGCCGCTAAAATGTGGTCTCAAGACCAGCTACAAGTTGTAAAGCGGAGGGGGGAGGGGGGGGGATCAACCCCAGAAAGGCTTCTGGCCCGGACGGTGTTAGCGGACGAGTTCTTCAGAAATGTTCATCGCAACTCGCGGTCCCCTACTGCACGCTGTTTCAGAGGTCAAGGAAAAGTATTTTAACTGCATATGCATATATCTCAATGTATTGTTCAGTTGTAAAGCATTGCTTGCCATATTGCACTGTCTGAAGAGGTTGATAAGGAAAATATGAGTATGAATTATCATTTATTGATTCTCTATGAGAGAATTAAATTGGTTTATCTCTTTTGGAAGTGTCAATGAGGAATTCCTATGCGACATTTCTATGAGAACTTTCTATGGGAATCCTATGGGAATCCTATGGGAAATTCTATGGGTCCCATAGAAACCCATGTTCCACTTTCCCTATTGAAACCCATAGAAACCAATAGGCATATGGGTTTCCTATGGGTTTATGGAAATAATTTTCTGTTAACTGTGTTCAACAATGATAAACAGTGATAATAACGTGGGCCGTGTCTGAATTTTCTTAATTACCTGTCTGGTACGAACAGCAACCAAATACCATAATTTGTTTTAGTTGTTCCTTTAATTTAACTGCATAAATCGCTTTGATATTTTGTATTGATAATGTTCTGTAGCGGAGGGGGGGGGGGGGGGGGGGGATCAACCCCAGAAAGGCTTCTGGCCCGGACGGTGTTAGCGGACGAGTTCTTCAGAAATGTTCATCGCAACTCGCGGTCCCCTACTGCACATAGACGAGAAAACTGTCCCATCTTGCTGGAAGTCGTCCGTCATTACTCCCGTGCCCAAAAACAAACGCCCGAAGGAAAACAACGACTTTCGGCCAATCGCCTTAACGTCCATTGTGATGAAGTGCTTGGAGAGAATCGTGCTAGAGAAGCTGATTGGTCCAATTCGCGAGCGCATCGATGTGAATCAATTTGCGTACCAATCACATCGCTCGGTCAATGATGCGGTTCTCGCGCTGACGGACTCGCTGTACCGACACCTAGACAAGGCAAGGTGTTACGTAAGAGCTACGTTTGTAGACTTCTCCTCCGCGTTCAACATAATACAACCGTATAAATTGATTGAGAAACTTAGGCAACTAGAAGTGAACCCATCTCTCATCCTGTGGATAAATGACTTTCTACACGAGAGATCACAGAGGGTTAGAGTTAACGAAACTTTGTCTGACAAACTCACTACAAACACCGGGACCCCACAAGGCTGTGTTCTATCCTCTAGTCTGTTTATTCTGTATACAAACGATTGTACCTCCGATTTTCCATCGGTGCATATCTATAAATATGCAGATGATACCGTAATTGTTGGATTAATTAAAGAAAATGAGAACAAATACCGAAACGCAATCTCCTCCTTTGAAAAATGGTGTAAGGATAACCATCTTCTGTTAAACCCAAATAAAACAAAAGAGATAATATTTGATTTTAGGTTAAAAAAGGAATTTGATCCTTTAGATGTTCACATTGATATAAATGATGAATGTATTGAAAATGTACAACACTATAGATACTTGGGCACCCATATTGACCATCAGTTAAATTGGGAAGAGCAAGTGAAATCGACACTTGTAAAATGTAATCAAAGATTGTATTTTCTTCGCAAACTCAAGGCTTTTCATGTTAATGAGAGGATTATGTATTTGTTCTACACTTCTGTAATCCAAAGTCACATCACTCAAGATAGTACAGTTTGGTATAATAACGCAAAGCAAAAAGATAAAGACAAACTGCGCAGGGTAACTGAACGAGCAAGCAAAATTATGAATCGTGATGAGATCGACTTAGACACAATATGTGAGGAAAAGACACTTTCTAAAGCCCACACAATTGTAGCCGATCCCTCACACCCGCTCCACTGTAATTACAATAAACTAAGGAGTGGGCGTAAGTGGCAATCGCAGATGGCCAGAACAAGTCGGTTTTCCAACTCATTCATTCCATACTCAATTCGTCTATTGAATGAAAAATAGATAGTATAGAATTTGAGGCTATATGCATTCGGCCTTTAAGTCTTACTCTTAGTTTTAAAAGGTGTTACTATTTGTTTGTACATGTACTATCAATTATGCTTATGTCATGTACTACATTGAATTGAAATAATAAGTAAAAATTTATCTCAAGTAAATTATCTATAATTAGGAAATAAATTATTAAATTGATTAATTAGTTGATTGGTATGACTTTATATAAATTGGTCATTTCAATTTCAATTTCAATATCGCAAACGTTTGGTTCTTTAGTTTTGTTTTCGTTACTATGATTATATTTTAATATAAAAGAATTATAATTACTCACATAAAATAATGATTTGCACTGATTTGATATAATACTAGCTTTCATAATTATTGCGTTTATTGTATAAACATATTATGTAAATACATTCACTCAATTTATAACACCAAATAGTGGTTAATTACACATTGATAGACTTTATGGGAATGAAATATTCTAAAATAATTATTAATTTGATAATGAACTACGTGCATACTTGCATGAATAATTTTCTATGCATTTTTAGTAAGCAATACTATGTTAAATTGTGTCAAATTAAGATAATGTATATACTCTGTAATCTTATCGAATGAGTATACATGAATAACTCTAGTTTCAATATTGGTAATAATTTGAATGATATGGAATTAGCGATACAGATTAAACATTTAATTTTATAAAGGAATTGATGAGCATGTTAATAAAATGGAATGATATTGATGTTGAATAATATAAATTATTATTTGATATGATAAATGTTGATATATGGATATAATTCTTGGACACACACAATTACCAAAACAATCAAAATACATATTATTTGAAGATGTCTGTAAACATTGTGTGTTAAGCATTGTATGCACAGTCCTTTTTGTCTCTATTATGAACATACTAATGGTTATTTTGAAAGAATTGATGAAAAGACCTTTGATTTATGTAAATGTATATTTTGTTGTAAATATTTTGTATTCTTTGATTATTGCATGTAACGCAACAAATTTCCTTATGGACAATAAAATCAACTTGAACTTGAACTTGAACTTGAACTTGAACTTGAACTTGAACTTGAAACCACCAAGCAGTCATTTTTAGTCAAGGGGGGGGGGGGGGGTTGAACTCCCTACCCTCCCCCCACCCCCGGGTACGCCTTTGCTACTTAATCAGTAATACGATTTACAAACCTCGGCAACGTGGAACTGTTTCAGTCCACACTCCTACTGGTCCGTCACCCTCTCGACACACTTGCCAGCTCTTTCCATCCAAGTGATATCCAAGATCGCAAGTATAATGAGCTTCCTGCCAACATAATTCATAACAAATGTTCACGTTAGGTGATTCTGTCGTTAGTTTGATTTCCACCATCGTGGTAATCAACTCGGCCACATTCTTATTAGTTTCTGACAGCTGCATCACTACTGTCAACAATCCCACGCTGTGTTAACTGCCCCCGAGGCCCAGTGCTATCACAGAGAGAGGGCTATAAGAAAGTGCCAACCCTGATGAAAATATACTGGATGCAGGCTTGAGAGCTCAGAAATCACACCGCCGTTCAGGTTCTAAAAGTGAGGTTTTCACCTAACAGCAAAATCAAGTCAGTGATAACTATCGATGTGGAAAATAAGATCATTAAGTTGAGGTATTTTATCCGAATAATTTTCCTTTTTGACTTTTACCTAACAAGCAAGCAAGCAAAAGAAAAGGTCTGCGTTTTGTATGCTTTTGACCCGAAAATGACGGCTTTGTTTTGACGGCTTAGTCCTAAAATAACACGACTTTGCCTAAAAATAAAATTACTTAATTTGCCCGAATATGACATTGTTTTGTCCGAATATGGCATGGTTTTGCCCGAATTGTAGGTGTTTTGGGCTGAAAATGGCTGTTTTCAAAACTCCGGGGGGGGGGGGGGGGGGGGAGGGGGGGGCTGCATTCCCCCTCCCTGAGCCCCCGCCTCCTACGCCTATTTTCGTCTCTTTAATTATTGGTCTACACTTTCAATGTTTCAAACTTGTCAACCAACCTTTCTGCCACCATTTGTAAAATGTTTACACTAGATACCTTCACCAGTCGCTCCCTTGTGCGAAGGATGAAGCCGCTATATGATACAGTAGAACAGCTTTCTCTGCTGTATGATCAATGCTTGGCGGTTTTGATGTTCACTTGTGTTATTATTATTATTTATTTTTTTTGCGTATTTTAAATATTTGTCTTGTCTTATTTTATAATTAATGCTTTGTCTAGTATATTTAATCATAAGGTATTATTTTGGTTTACGATAATCTATAGTCTATTCGAGGGGCAAGATATGGCTAACATAGCAACAACAAAAAAGCCGTGTTATGATATTAGCGCATGAGCCAGACGTACTGGCCCCCACTAAAAGATTACTATTTCTGTTCAAGGATCCTGTATAAATAGGAAAACATTAATCATAAAAGTGAATAAATCGCTTTTTTTATCGGGGTGATGATGGATCTAAACACAACACAAAAACTAAGTCCCCCCTAATCAAAATAGCGTAACTTTTTAACAAAAAGTTCTTGAGCAGAATAACTTGGCAGGATTGTTCCTACACTTATTGACTAGCCTCTCTGTGAAAATGATATTGATCCGCCATGTCGTGCATGAGTGAGCACACAGGCAAAATTGACACTTTTCAGAAGTCACAAGAGACAAAAAGTGACAATTTTGCCTTTAATGTGTGCTCACTCATGCATGACTCGACAGACCAATTTCATTTTCACGCAGAAGTTCGTCAATAAGTGTAGGAACAATCCTTTCGAGTTATTTGGCTCAAAACATTTTTGTTAAAAAGTTACGTAATTTTGATTAGGAGGAGACATATTTTTTTGTTGGGTTTATTTCAACAATACTGATCAATTAAACCCAACAAAAACATTAAGTCCCCCCTTAATCAAAATAACATAACTTTCTAACAAAAAGGTTTTGAGCAAAATAACTCAGCAAGATTGTTTGCTAACTTCTCTGCGAAAATGAGATTGAATCGTCAAGTTATGCATGAGTGAGCACACATTAAAGGCAAAATTGTCACTTGTCAAAAGTCACATGATTCTTGTGACTTTTAAAATGTGACAATGTTGCATTTAATGTGTGCTCACTCATGCATGACTCGACGGATCAATCTCATTTTCACAGATAAGTTAGTCAATAAGTATAGAATCAATCCTGCCAAATCAAGCATTATCTAGACGTCAGATTGACATGGGACGACCAATGATTTTTGACCATGACTGAATAGAACTTACTTCGCCTATTTTGTAGTCGCGATCTACTATGTCCGATGTTCCGTACTCAATCAACTCCAGAGTTGGTGGTCGACAAAGTATCTCTGAAATAAATGAATACAAAACAATACAGTAGACTTAATGGATTATTTTAATTAAGTGTTTTTTGGTAGCAAGCTCAAAATTGACTTGTAAGCGGCATTACATGGATTTCAACATCCGTTCCATGGAATGATTTTTAAAAAGCAAAGCAAATAATACTTTATTAAACAAGACAATATAACTTGTATACAAATTCGTACCGTTACATTCCGGCACTTCACCATCGGAGATCCAGGCACCACCTATTTGACACGTGATGTTGACGTCACTAGAAGGGAAATACCCGTCGACGCAGGAGTACCTGAGGACGCTCTGCTCGGTGTACAGTGCGTCGATGAGTTGCCCGGTTCCAGTGCGCAGCGTTGATGTCAACCTCTCTGGCAGGGAGGTAGGCACTGGACACGAAGGTGGGCCTGCGTGGTTAGAGTAGAATGTTTTATATCCCTTGTGTGAATAGACGTAGCCTCACCTGACTGAATATGTGGGCCACACCGTATGTATTTCTTTATTTAAAAACAAAGTTTGACGCTTTTTGTTCGTATTTTTGTGTCACATTATTCGGAAGGGGGGGGGGGGGGGGTGGTACGCGCCCCTCCTCCCGTAACCCCACCCTACATACCAGTACTCATAATTAAAAACTAGTGATACCGACATCGAATTGGCGCGATATTTTACTTTTAATTTGACTTTTGTATCTCAGAAAATCCAAATATGACAACAATTGTTCTTAAATGATAAACATCATTATTGGGAACATCTTCCCTCAATAGGATTCCCGAAAGCTGTCTGCATAACATTAAAACGTGTGACGTTATTGCAGGCGGAAGCTAAGATTCATCTGTAGTGATAAATGCCAACTTCCGCCGCTGCAAGGTCATTTGACCACGCCTCTTCAATCGCGAATGTTGGTAAGGGGCGGGGCTTATCAAACAACGAAAGGCTTCTAAACTGGCTTTAAAAAGGGCTATTTTTTGTTACTTTAGTTATTTTAAAAACAAACTCACACTTGAATATTGACGAAACTTTAAGGTATATTTGAATGTATATTATAGCTGGATAACGCAATCCTAGAAATGTCCCGTATGAGACTTGATATATTAGGAATAAGTGAACTTCGATGGAAAGAGGCAGGGACAGTTGATAAGGATGAGTATGTGATGGTATACTCTGGAGGCGAACGTCATTACAATGGTGTAGGAATACTGATGAAGAGGAAAATTTATAAATCTGTGAATGGCTTCTGGCCTATCTCAGAGAGAGTCATTGTAGCTAAATTCAAAGGAAACCCTTTTTAATGTAGTAATAGTTCAGGTGTATGCCCCGACATCTGACTATGAAGATGAAGAGGTTGAAAAGTTCTACGATGATGTGGATTTATCCTTGAAAAGTGCTAAAAGCTCTGATGTCCTCTTCGTATTAGGAGACTGGAATGCTCGAGTGGGCAATGAAAGATATAAAGACATCATAGGTCAATATGGCTTAGATGAGAAGAATGAGAGAGGGGAGCGGTTCATACAGTTTTGTGAACAGCATAGACTGATGGTAGCCAACACATGGTTCAAGCTTCCCAAGCGCAAATTATACACCTGGAAGAAACCAGGAGGTACTGCACGTAGACAGATTGACTATATTGCAGTCAGTAAGCGCTTCCGAAGGAGTATAAAGATGGCCAAGACCTATCCTGGCGCAGATATAGGCTCAGACCACAACCCAGTAGTTGTCAAGGTCAACATCGCACTAAAGGTACTAAAGAAGGCTCTACCCAAGAAAGCCAGATTGGATGTGGAACTGCTGAAGGAGAGAGATTTCCGTGAGAGGTATGCTGCATCAGTACACAACAGATATGAAGGACTGAGAATAGAAGAGGTGGAACAAACCCCAGATGAAATGTGGTCAAACCTTAAGGGGTGCATGCAGGATGCAGCTGAGGAATGCCTCCCTAAGAAAAAGCGTGTAGGAAAGCAAACTTGGATGACAGATGACATACTGGATCTTATGACAGAGAGAAGAAAGCACAAAAGGAAAGTTGCAAAATATAGAGAACTTGATAAACAAATTAGACTGAAATGTATAGAAGCTAAAGAACAATGGCTTGCTAAAGGATGCAAAGTGATAGAGGAATTAGATCGTCTACATCATACAAGGAATATGCATCAGAAGATTGAGGAGGTTACACACAAGAATAAAAAGGAGACAACAAATGGTGTAATTCAAGATAAAGAGGGAAATGTATTGTTTGAAGGTCAACAAATTCAAAGTAGATGGATGGAATATATTAAGGAGCTTTATGAAGACGATAGAAATGAACAAGTGAAAGGAGAAAATGAACAAGGACCAGATATTCTAGTAGAAGAAGTTAAGGCTGCTCTTGAAAAATTGAGGACAGGTAAAGCCTGTGGTTTAGATAGAGTTTCTACAGAGATGCTTACAAGCTTAGGAGAGTCAGAGGTTAAAGAGCTCACTATGTTATGTAATGTAATTTATACGACAGGCAAATAGCCAGAAGACTTTGTGGTGTCAGAGTTTGGTATGATCCCAAAGAAAACTAAAAGTACAAAATGCACAGACTTTAGAACCATAAGCCTCATAAGCCATGCATCTAAGATCTTGGTGCTTATTCTCACAAACAGAATACAGTCAATTATCCTAAAGGAAATTAATGACTGCCAAAGTGGGTTCGTACCAGGCAAAGGCACAAGAGAAGGAATCTTCAATCTGCGAATGATTATGGAGCGTTACCTGGAGAAAAAGAAGGATGTTTACATGTGCTTCCTGGACTATAAGAAAGCATTTGACCGAGTTAATCATGAGAAATTGATTACTGTCTGAACTCACTGGGTCTGGATGGGAAGGATGTACGTCTGATTGCAAGTCTGTACTGGAGTCAGAAGGCAGTGATATGAGGCAGGGAAGAGTTATCGCCAGAGGTCGAAATACAGAAAGGTGTGCGACAGGGTTGTATAATCTCTCCTTTATTGTTTAACATCTATTCAGAAATGATTTTTAGAGTGCTGAATAATGAAAAAGGTGTCACGATTGGAGGTGTAAATATTAACAACCTGAGGTATGCTGACGACTCGGTGCTATTAGCGGAATCGGAGGAGGAGCTACAGAGACTTGTAGAAAAGGTAAATGATGAAGGTGAACGATTTGGTATGGCAATTAATGTCTCCAAGACTAAGACTATGGTGGCATCGCGGAAAAAAGAAGTTCCTAATGTTAGTATTCAAATTAATGACACATTAATAGAACAAGTCAACAAGTTTGTCTACCTTGGGCAGACAGTCACAGAGGATGGGAAGTGTGACAGCGCAATAAAACAGAGGATAGAGATTGCGAGATCAGTGTTCATGAAAATGGACAAGGTATTATGTTGTAGGAAGCTGAACTTTGAGCTGAGATACAGAATCTGGAAATGCTATATCTGGAGTACTCTGTTGTATGGAGTTGAAACATGGACTCTATGCAAAGAAACAGAACGAAAGTTAGAATCATTTGAAATGTGGTGCTTCCGGAGAATGCTAAGAATCAGCTGGGTGATGACAATTAGTAATAAAGAAGTACTGAATAGAGCAAGCAAAGAAAGAGATCTGATGAAGACAGTTCAGAAGAGGAAACTTGTGTATGTTGGTCATGTGATGAGAGGAGGAGGACTACAGAATATGTTACTTGAAGGAATGGTAGAAGGTAAACGGGAAAGAGGTAGACAGCGAACCACTTGGTTTGATGATGTCAAGAAATGGACTGGACTTAGTTATGGTGATGTTCGAACAATTGTTTGGGACAGAAGCAGATGGAGGTGCATAGCCGCCAACCCCTTTCTAAGGGACGGCACTTGATGATGATGATTATACATGTAGTATTAGTAATTTATATGGCTACCGGACCATTTGTGTAACGCGAATATTATACAATATCACTGTATTGTCGTAATATTTTGTTGTTGGAATTATTAAAAAAAAGAAACTCACGGATACACATGGGTGCTTCTTCCTGCCATGCCGATGTCCTGACGTCACAGGACGTAGTGGATCGTCCTACCATCTGGAAGCCCGGATTGCAGCCATACACAGCGATACTGCCAGAAGATCGCCCGCGCATGCGTACATATCCATTCTCGGGAACCGGTGGAGAACTCCTGCAAATTACGGCACCTGGCATGAATTCAAATTAGTCAACATTGTTAACATCTGTAAAACTTATTTAGAACTATATCTTTGTTCTCCAAAGCTCATTGTATCCGTACGTTTCACCAATAGAAGCATGGAACAACTTTCGTTCAGTATTCCAAAAAATATCTCCCCTTATAAAGATAAGTATGGTTGAAGTGTTAAGATTCATAATTATCTACTGGATCAGTGTTCTGTGAACAAAGTCAGTGCAATGAGTTTGCAAATATAACTCTGAATTTTTACTCATTACGTGGTCAAATGACATTCATTTACAATGGCATTTTCACACATCACTCAATGGGTATATCAGATAACAGAAAAACACACACAGTTTATCAACTATTTGTCATTTGATGTCAACGAAGTTACTCCATTAGATCCATTTAATATTTTTGGGTAGATGTAATTATTTGGAAGACGTCTGAAAGGTTTCTAGGCATTGAATGTTTCGAATGTTAACTGGCAGCTTGTTCCAGAGGAAGGGAAACTTATGCAAATGCATGATCCACATCCCGCTACCTGGTTTAAAGGGATAGATCCCCTTTTGCAAGCCAAAATTCAAAAGTTTCGAGGTTATTGTCTTATATGAAAAGAAATGTCATTTAATAGCATGCCTGAAAAATTAGGGCTTGAAATCTCTTTTTTCGTGGAGTTATAGACCTAAAACTGATTAAACTGAGGGACGACGGTTTAATGGGTACATACGTATTTTCGGCCGGTAAGTAATTTCGTACACAGATTTCACGGAGTGCCAGATCGGTATGCATGACCCCTACGTGACCCGCGCATAAGTACTAATGTGTGAGCGTTTACCGAGCAAAATACCCAAACATCGCTTAAACTGACTACATGTAATTATATATTCTTTATTTTTGAGATCTTTTTCCGTGAAATACGTTAACAAATGTCGGCTTCACAATACATTTACGAGAATTAGTACCATATTGTTGTAATATTATGCTAAGTCAGTTGAACTCCTTTATTGACCGATATATAGTTCAAGTGGAGGGACGCATTCGTTTTTCATTCGTAGAATCCAAATTAGAGGGCTGTTCGATCTGATTTTTTTTTGCGTGTTACATTAATCCCCATCCGTCAACTGAAAGCTGTTCAGACGTTTTGTAAAAGTGGACCTGTCCATTTAAGTTCAAGGATGGTAGTTTCATTACAGAGGATCGAGGGAGAACAGAGTGCGTAATCGGAGCTGTTATGGTGAGGAGATCAGTTCAGCCAAATACTTGCGTGGATGAAATATTGTGGAAGTATTATGATTTTGTATTCAATTGTTTTCTAAACGGGGAGCAGATTATTATTCAGATTGGAATGATAATTATTCGAATTCCTTATGGTATGTGCTATACTCTCACTTGTGTTTTGAAGAAAATACGTTTACCAAATATAAGTTAATTTAAATTGAGTAAGAATTATACAACACAACCATACCCAACAAACATTCACACATTTCAGAGCATACACGATACGGACAAAAGTTATTGAGAACTTAATTGTAAACCATAATGGATCGATATACAGTCCTTTTCCATGTCGTTGTAATAATAATACGTGTGATGAAATC
>JBAMJV010014186.1:0-25395 GCA_037951105.1 Echinarachnius parma
ACCTTGTATTGTCCGAATGATTACCCTTCCCAGTTTTCACATGACAAGCAGGAATACAAAGAAAACACAGAATGTCTTTGCCACCATGATGCCAGAAAATTATAGTTTTATTGTAAAATCCGAAAATAACCTGATTTTGCCCGAATATGGAACGGTGTTGTCCGAAAATTACGTTGTTTTGCCCTAAAAAGACATGAGTCTGCCCAAATGTAGCTTGACTTTGCCTCAATATAACATGAGTTTGCCCGAACATGACATGGTTTTTTCCGAATTGAAATATTGTGCCAGAATTTGAGGCGCCATTTTCAAAACTCCAGGAGGGGGGGGGGGGGGGGGGGGTGGGGGAGGGCACTGCTGCAGCCCCGAGCTCCTCCCTCCTCTTTCGCTTATGGTTACGTCCTAAAATCTCAGTTGAAATAAACTATAATTATGACTAGTACAAACTGCTACACTTGAATTGATAGTTGCACATTTTGCGACATCAAAATAATTTAAGACAAACAAAATTAAGCTAAACAAGATTTGCATTTTTGGCATACACTTCGAAAACTATAAGACATATTTAAATGTATAGTGTCTACACTTCGGTCTTTTCACATTTATTTGGTATCTTCCAAAATATTAGGAGGGTGGTTTATTGCTGAGGAGCAGCATCATACGGTATTTGTGCGTGAAAGCAGCGGATGTGAATGCAGCTGATGAGGACGGCATAACCCCGCTACACGTGGCTTGCATGAGAGGTGGGGTAGAGAACGTCAGAGAACTACTGCAACTCCCGGATATCGATATCAATGTAAGCTCATAAAATCGCACATCATTAGCTAACTAATAAATTGTTTTTCAATGTAAACATCTAAATTGATAGCTGTTTACAAAGTCATCCAATTCAACAAAATCAATGCGATATTCAGGTTTTTGCAAATCGACAAGAATTTAAAGACAGAGGATATCCTAAATATCTCTTAATACAAATACCTTGCTTAAATATACTCCCCAAAATTCATGAAATGTTATCTGAAATTATATGGAAGCAGCGAGTGACGAGCTGTGTGCATATGTCACATCGAAGATAACCATGGTTACTTTCAGTAAGCCAATGTTTAGTTTGAAAAGGTTTGCTTGATTTACATGCTACCCTTCTTTATCCAATAAGGCCCAGGATAGTGAGAAGATGACACCCCTTCACGTGGCGTGTAGCCATGGCAACAAGATCATCGCAGAGATGCTGATACAGAAAGGCGCCAAGCTTTTGTCGGAGTATAAAATGGGGACGCCCCTACATGCTGCCTGTCTCAACGGACACACGGAGCTAGTCAAGATAATCATGGATGCGAGTCAGAAGCAGGGATGCGCCAATCAGGTGGGCCTGTATACTGTAATTATTTTTAAGGTGTCAAAATAATGTAAGGAAATGCTAAATAATATAGAAATGGTGTTAACAAAGTCAAAATAACAGAAATAACAATTCGAAAAGGTATATTCATGACAATGATTTTATCTTTAAGGTGATAGTAAAGTTAACCAAAACTAAACTACCCATTGAACATTTAAAAATTAAAGTGAGAATCAAAACTGAGTTGTCTAACATGGTATGTATTCCTCGTCTGTTATTATATATGTTTGTTTTTGTCAGATAATCTTTCGGGCGAATAGTGAACAAAGTTTAGCTGTGCACCTGGCTGTGGAAAGCAGCTTCATTGAAGTTGTACAACAAGTCTTAGACCAAGGTAAGACAATAATGGTTTCCTCTCTCTCCCTTATCGTCTGCTCCTTCTTAAGCGTCGTATTTCCTTTTTCAATCGTCAGTCCTGTCTTCAACTGTTCTTCCGTCATCTCCCTTCCTTCCTTCCTTCCTAACTTAATTTCTTTCTTTCATGTTTGTCCCTTCCATTTTCACTTTCATTCTCTTTTCATCCAAGCTACGAATTATTCACTATTTTATATCATTTATCTCACATAAAAGTAATTTAAAATGTGTTAAATCCAAAAGCACCTGGATCCAAATTAAGGCCCCTAATGTGGTGTCTCATTTAATACTCAACCAAATCAGGGCTTCGAGCCTTTAAGACCATGAATACGCTTTTAATGTGCGCTTAATGAAACCTGTTTGTAAATATATAGACTTTGTATTTCTATAATTATCTTGACAGTTCTGAACTGTTAAAACCCAAAGGCTCCTGAACAATATAAACCTTTACATTATTAAATGTTTCCATAAGTTCCATTCAAGCTTGGTTCACATGCACTTTCATTTTACACGCGCTTTCTAAATTTATATGCAGATGAATTTAATCATGCATCACGACTTATTCCTTTTTACGGTCTTACGCAATTTAAAGACTTGTTTTCCGTCGACTCTTTAGATAGTTAGATTATAACTGTAAAGTATTCTAACTCATTGTTTTACTCATTCCAGGTGCCAAAGTAAACTGCGTTCGAATTGACAGGAACACGCCCCTGCATGGAGCAAGCATGGCGGGAGATTTAAAGATGGTGGAATTTCTCTTGGAGAAGGGCGCCCGCATCGAACAATGTAACAATGACAGGGAGACCCCGCTCCATAAGGCTTGCGCGTTCAACCACACTCAGGTCGTGGAACATCTTCTGGAAAGGTCAGTGCATAATTATTTTTAAAGTTACAATTTTGCGTTATTTCTTCTTCTTCTTCTCCAAGTATATTTGTATATTTGTTTTTAAGTATAATGTTTGTGTCTTACAATTGTTGATTCGTACGTCTTATTGACATTGAATGCAATCATTCAAACTATAATGCAAATTTCAAAGAGCAGTACAAAAAAATGTGTAAGCGTGTGTAAGTCTTGTTCTTTGAAACGGGGAATTATAGCAAGATTAGATGTACAACCATCAAGGTAGGTGGATAAATCAGGTGTATAGAGAATGCAATTGTGAACAATAGCCCACTAGAGCTTGGTTAGGGTTAGGGTTAGGAAGCCAATCAAGTGGTTCACTGCATAACACTGAACCAGTGTGCATTCCGCACCTTGGGCAAGGCGTAAGCAATATGGCACCGCGCATCTGATTTACGAATTTAAACTACCTTTAATATCCTTCTTGACGACCTTTCCGACATACATACCATTAATGCTTTTTTCCAGAAAGACGCGAGGAGCAGGCATAATTTCACAACCATCGGTGTATCCAATCATATTTACCACAAGCAAATCAGGATCAGTTTATAACCATCGGTGTATCCAATCATATTGACCACAAGCAAATCAAGATCAGTTTATAACTAGAATGTAATGTATTTCCTTCAACATTATACCTTTCAGCGGTGCGAAAATAGAGGCAAGAACCAAAGATAACTTGACGCCATTGTTGAAGGCGGTAGAATCTGGTCAAGGCGATCACACTTCATGCATCAAAGTCCTGCTCGCCAACAATGCCGACATCGCCGCCATGGATAGGTACGAGAGGACCGCCATTTTCTGGGCCGCTATCAAGAACAAAACAAAAGCTTTGAAGGTATGTCTGCTAAATATTGACATTTTGTAATTATCAGTATACAACAGTGAAACATTAACTGTAAGGGTCCAGGACATGCAGATGTTGATCTCTGTTTATCTGTAAAAGTGTACACATTCATTGTTTCTAATCTGTTTGAAAATATATTTTGTGTATATTTGTTATCATTGTACCAAATATTTTCCTCGTTTAGCTAAGCCCTACCTCTATAATTACTCTCCAGGCTAAAACTCTCCTTGTGACATTATCAATCAATCATTACTCAGTTAATATAAGATGAACAATAAACAGTGGAATGCACCTAAGCTGAGCGCCTGCGCACAATATATCATCACAAGTTTGAATACAATACGAACTCACACACTTTCAATTTCAATAGCAGTTGCTATGTCAGAAAAGCTTAACTACATTAAGGTGGGTTCCCACTGCCGATCAGATCAACTCGATCAAGCCCGATCAGGCTATTTTGGCCTATTTTGGCCTGGTCGGGCTCGCTCGGCAAGGGCGATCGGGGTCGATCTACCATTGTCTACCTTGATCGGCATGGTCCCGCTCCCTACACGATAAAGTTTGACATGTCAAAAAACTTCGTGTATGGAAAAACGGCCAAAGTTAGGGATGCGGTTAATACACCGGAGCGGTTAATACACCGACAAATACGGTATGTTTATTAGAGTATCATTGATGTTATAAGTTTTAATATTATGTATACATTTTTTTCTTCAGCACAATCATCATAACTCAAATCATCATTATCATTAATGTTTTGATGACAGGTTTTGCTCGAGTCTCCCCGGAGTCACGAACTACTGGATACCTGCGATTACTTCGATAACACACCTCTCCACGTGGCTGCAGAAAAGGGATACCACAAGATTGTACAGGTGATAAGAAACAAACGCAACAATATAATGATAATAGTAATATTAGGTATTACGATGATATTCCTAATGGTACTTATAATATTGAGGATATAGTACTAACACTTTTAATATTCTTTTATAATTTTAGTTTTTTTATAGAGTAATAATGACTCAATAAATGTTTATGACTTTGAATTCAGCGTGCCTCTTAGCGCCTGAAGGGGACTGTCAAATTAAGATTAAACAGATAACCTTACAGGGATCTAAATAGTAACATGGTCCAAATCTTCAAAATCAAATTGGAATTCTAGCGGTTCCCTCATACCTTGTTATATTCGTATTAACATTAGAAGCATGGGACAGGTTTTGGTTTTTCGAATTTCACTTTCGTCAAAAGGATATGTACGATTGAATTGTTCAGATGTTAAACTATATGTATCTACTTGATAGTCGTAACTGTGTACGAAGTCAGTGCAGTGAGTTAGTAAATATCACTTTGCATTTTTGCTCATTACTCGGCCATATAACGTCCAATTAACTTGACATTATTGTTCACACAATACCCAGTGGACATATCAGATAAAAATATGCCTTTTATCAACCACCCATCCCTTTTGCACATGTCAACAAAGTTACTATATTCCTTTAAGAGCCAAGTTGTTGATGGTAGACGTGTAGCTAAAATAGAACATTTTATTTTTATATAATATTTAAAATTGGTCGATTGAATAGGAGTTCTAAATTTGAAAGGCGCCTCCCTAGTACACTGACATATCTCTGTTATGTACCAATGTTTTCATTTCTTCCAAACAAAGATCCTCCTTGAGAACAATGCTAAACCATTCAAGAAGAACGAAGATGAACGGACACCAATCCACCTTGCAGCACAAAACGGTCACACAACGTAAGTTTGACGCGTCCGCATCACACACAAGTCAAGTGCATCATCATACCATTGCAGGAGGAAATTCGGATTTGTTTGTATCGACCTTGGGTGATAAACGCATGCTCCTAAAATCGCATGTTTTAAGTGGCGGGGCTTACCGAGTCACGGTAGGTTTTTAAACTGCTGGATGACTGGCATGACTGATGTCATTTTCTGTCATTGTATATTTTGACGCAGACCAAAAATGTTATCCGAATGTAGTAATACGATGATTAAAACGGTTTGCCGGGCCACTTTAAATAAAAGAAATTTTTGTGTGCGCAAGTGTTTGTTTGCTTTTATTATAAGTAAGAACATGTTGTACAATTGTAGGACCCTACTTCATTAAATTTTTTTCTGAATAGAACCGTTTTGGAGTTTATTACCAATGACGTCAGACTGACCAACTGTGAGGACAAAAAGGGAAACGCCCCTCTTCATCTCGCTGCTATGTTGGGCAGGGCAGGAACAGTGAGGGCGCTGATAGGAGCAGGCGCTGACGTTGATGCACGGTAAGCAATGTTATAAGTATTGTGAGGATTATACTAATATACATTACATTTGTCTTTCATTGTATTCTTGGACCAAGTATCACACTTGCCCTTCCTTTCCTTAGTTCGTTATCGTTAAACTCATTTTTTACATTTTTTAAATATCATGATGTTATATCAAATTAGCATTTTGTAAACGTTTCCCTTTTCCTTTTCAACTTTGTGTGCTTTATATTGCATTGATTATGTCATTTCCTGTAGATTTGGCTTCATCAAAACTAAATCTTAAATTGCCACGAATTCCCATGAGTGGCTCAACTTCAGTCCAAGATAAAAATCAAACATTACCAGTAACTGTACAATTTGACCAGAAATTTGTCTTCATTGTCTAGGCAAATCCTTCTGCAAAGGCATCAATGCAAATCGTCTTTTATTACTCCAGTTATAGTTTATTCAGCCTTTAGTCAATGCTCTACATGGCTGGGCATTCTACACAAGCTGCGCTAGTCCCAGTTGACTGGTGTACGACATCGGGTACACTCAGCGGGATTTACTGGCGCTCGGGCCGTTCCATTTTATTCATGCACACAAAGTGCACAATAGCGCGGTGGCCTTGACGAAAGGCTATAGTTCAACCAAAGTTAACCGGTCACCAGTAATATTATTGCGTCGCGGATCATCTAGAGCATATTAGTACTGGTGACCGGTTATATTATGACTGGAATGTAAGCGATCCTGTGTCCTGATGCCAAAGCACAAATAGAGGGATTGATTGTAAAAGAAAAAAATAAGAATATCTTCGGTGGCGCATGACAACCATCAATGGGAAGGTAACACTTCAGCGGTGTAAACTGTTGAACCGGTTACTGGTAATTTCTGCCTTTTTAACTCGACGAAAGTTGTACCACTGATGAGAATTACGGCCAATGTCGACTAATTTCGTCTTAAACTCAGTACCTCAAACTTGAACTCAACTCAACTCCAGTCCCCTCATCTCAAACTCAAACGTGAATTCAAACTCAAATTTGTATGAGATGTTCTGTTTCCCTTCTTCTATCAGTGACGTGAAACTCAGAACCCCTCTATCGAATGCTGCCCAAAATGGATGGACGAAAACTGCCTGCATCTTGTTGGAGAATGGTTGCAAAGTCGATTCTCTAGATGAGAAGGGGGTAAGAGATCGTTTGTGTTGTTATATTTTTTTCCGTTCATACAAATTAGATATTTACGCAATGTTCCAAACTCCAAGAAAACAAGTTAGCAAAATATCTACAAACGCCTCTTGATAAATGTATGAATGAACCTTGAAAAGCTGATAATGCACTCCAAAAAAACAGCAACACAAGAAAATCCGGGAATGCCGTTGGGGCGTAGCCAGTGTCAATCCATTACCGGGGGCTGCAAATATAGGGGCGAGGACTTCCACGAAGATGATTTCTTGTATCGTTTCCCAGAATGGAAGGGGTTAGAATTCCCGTGAATGAGGGAAGAGGGAATTACCATTGCCCCATTTCTACGCCACTGGGTCTGGCTGAGGATACGTCTAACCTAACATTATTTACTAGTTTTGTACAAGTCATATTTTAGAAAACATAATTTGAGCCCGTAACATTTGTAAGAGTAGGCAAATATTATTATCTACTGACTTCAACCCCCTGATGAAACTGTAAAAGACAACCTTCCAAAATAATTCAAATCAACATAAGTATGATCTGTGGCTATAAATGAATATTGCAGAACCTTGTTAACTTAAACATGTTAACAAGACTTGCAATGTTATTTTTCATCTTGTATCTGCAGGCAACGCCTCTTCATCTGGCTGCGGCAGCGGGTCACGTGACGGTGGTAAAAGTCTTGCTGAAATGGAAGTCTGATATCTCTCTCAGAGATAAGGAAGAAAACAATTGCCTAGACGTGGCCATAGAGAAGAATCACAAGTATTGATTACAATTTAATATAATAATTTATTGATTGATTGACTGCTTGATTTATTTATTGATCGATTAACTCGATGAATTGAGTGAATGAGTATGGATAATAAATAACGTATACTACTACAACTACTACTACTACTACTACTACTACTACTACTACTACTACTACTACTACTATTACTATTACTATTACTATTACTACTACTACTACAACTACTACTACTTATACTACTACTACTACTACTACTACTACTACTACTACTACTACTACTACTACTACTATAGTAGTTGTAGTAGTCCCCCATACTTTTTAGTGCGGGGGATGTCCTGCACAAACATCCCCCCACTGCATGAAAATAATAATGGTAATAATGATATAAATACAATAATAACCATACTACAGTGATATTTCAATTTCAAAAAATTTATCCACGTGGGAGGGGGTAAATCCCCTCCCATACCCTCCGCCAAATGTGCAAATATGCATTGACGGTGTGTGTGTGTGTGTGTGTTCGTAGGTTCGTTTGTGTTTGTATATTATAGCGGTCTAATCATGAGGGAGATGATTTAAGTCACTTTCTTAAATTTTAGTATATCAATTTTTCTTTGCAGGTATGCACCAGATTGCACTATTTCGAGTGAAAAATTGCAAAAGCTCGCTACCGTTGGAGAGGGGTTACCGTTGGAGGGGGGTTACCCCTCCAACACCCCCCCCCCCCCCCCTCCCCCTCGGGCGCTTCGCGGCCTCCGGCTTGGTCGCACCGCTCCCTCGCATCATCCCCCTACTCAAAACAGATCTACGCCAATGGTAGTAGTAGTAGTAGTAGTAGTAGTAGTAGTAGTAGTAGTAGTAGTAGTAGTAGTAGTAGTAGTAGTAGTAGTAGTAGTACTAGTAGTAGTAGTAGTAGTAGTAGTAGTAGTAGTAGTAATAGTAATAGTAATGGTAGCAGCAGTAGTAGTAGAAGCTGTCGTAAGTTCACTAATTGTGATGATATAGCTGCATATGTGCATTTTCTTTAAAGGGATGTTGCTATGGAGATTGTTAGTCTGGAAGGATGGAAGGCTGCCATGGATAATGCTAAATTTGACAAGGATTCAGTGACATGGACCTCCCCTCTGCGACAGCTCATTGAAACAATGCCAGGTATTTCTATATGTTTAAGTTTCAGTATATAGGTGTATATTTATTATATTTGTACCTATAATGTTTCTTTATTCGTTTGTATAATGGAAGTACATGTATTTTCTTATTGCAATTATAAACTCTATTTTGGTATGCCTGTACAAAATAAACATCAAACTAGTATAGAAACTATACAAAAACATACATTACACAAATTAAATATTTTTCGGCAGCAATAATGAACTCTAATTATGATGAATTATCATTGTCAGGTTATCGACGGGATAACCAAACACCCGGACCAAACATCACGTTCACACTTTTTGATACAAAATTATTGAATCTTGAGGTGTCAGGAGGGCAACCTCTTATGTTACTGATTGCTTTTAAAATTAAAACAGCCCTACAATATAACCATTCAGACGTTTTGCTACTATTCAAGCATCAGTGAATTATAACTGTTAGTTTTTAATGATAACTTAACACTTTTACTTACTAAAATTATGTTTGTCCAAAACTGTACTATACCTTAAAGGGGTAGTTTAGTTTTGGTAGAGAGGGCGCTGCACATCACAATTTTTTTGTGAGGTAATGAAAAACTGATTGTCGAATTTGAGAGAACATGCAATTTTAATGGCAGAATAAACTTTATTTGGTCAAAATCGGTCCAGAAACGGCTGAAATGTCAATAAACGTATCTGATCTTATAATTATTTGGGGCCCAAATAATTAGATGATTTTTTCAAAAAATTTAAAAAATGCTTACACTTTTTCAAAAAATTTCAAAAGCGTTTTTTAAATAACTGTTGATGATCTCTCAATTTAATCATTATTTCAATAAAACATCACATACATAATTTTGTATAAAAAATAGTTGAAACCAATGCCTTCTTAGAGAGCGCCCTCTTGTGTTTTAATGGCTCTTTTTGAATGATAACAGGCTTTTTACTTAGTCGTTTGTAATTTTGTATACCTTTCGAGCATGGTGGAGTTATAACTATTAGTTTATAATGTTACTGTCCAGCCTTACCAAAACTGTACTACCCCTTTAATGTTGGTTGTGTTTTTGTGTTGTTCAGATGTTGCAGAGAAAGTCTTAGACAACTGTGTGATTCCCAACGACAAGGGTCCAGATGATAAAGACTATTGCATCACTTTCCACTATGATCTTCTGGATGACATGCTCTCATTCCCGACGGATGCCAAGAAACGTAAGAATAACTTCTAGCGGATCACAATAATGTTATTACTATAATTATTATTATCATTATTATTATGTGATACGTATATCATACGTATCACCTCTTCTTTTCTTCAAGATTATTATTATTATTTATTTATTCTTCCAATTTTGTCCGTCGCATATCTCAAGAATTAATGAATCAATTATCATGAAACTTTGAATGATGATAGATCGTGGTCTAACCTAGAGCTGCAACCTTTTTAGTGACGTCACGTCAATGTGAAGTCATCAGGACGCCATTTTGTACAAGATCAATAATCATCATCATCTCAGTCATGCAATTCAAATTTGACATCAATGTTAATCAGGTCAATGGTCAACTTTCTAGCTTACACGGATGCGCCTACACATGGAGACGCGCGCGTACGCGTCCGTGAAAGGAAAGAAAAAGTAAAAAAATTCTCAAAACCCTAACCCGAGTAATTTACTATACGTTTCAAACAATTTCAAGCGTTTCAAAAGTGTCCGCGCGTGCGCGTAGGTGCGCGCGCGTTAGCACGCTCATCGAATTCCGTAAGATAAAATGGCCTTTTTTGTATGTTTTGGATTTGTCATACTTTCCTCAACAATTTCTATCAATTTTAGTCATTTTTGACACATATTAACGGAATGCGCGCGCGTCAAAGTTAAAATCACGCGCGCGCGGAAATGGGCAAAATATGGTAAAAACATACCCATCTTTATTCGGCCATAACTTCTTCAAATGCATGGATAGCCCCAATTCCTTTTCTTAATCAGAAAGAGTGTGAGCTGTAGATATGATTAGATATACTATTTGATTTTGTATCCGTTTTAATTTATTGTTTGTTTTAATTACTCCATAGTACTATTTTACAATTGTATATCCATTTGCTTACTATCTTACTTTGTAAATGCTGTGTATCCCTCATATGTTAGCAATCTATGTTTGCATGTTTTTACACGGCCCCAATGGCCCCTAATGTGTAAGTAGGTGTATACTTTATATGTTATCAATGTATGTTTGCATGATCTTTACACGGCCCCAATGTAAACCAGTAACTGTTTGTGCTTTTACCGTGTTGAAATAAAATAAAATCAATCAATCAATACATCATTTGGGTCCATCGGATTTTCTAACGTCGTCATATTGCACGTTAAAGGTGAAATCGCGCGTGCGAAAATTGGCTAAATATGGTAAAACATGCCCATCTTTAATCGGCATTAACTCTTTCAAATGCATAGATATCCCCAAATATCTTTTCATATTCAGAAAGAGTATGAGTTGTAGATATTGTTTCATAACTAACTTTGGCCAATTGGATTTTCTGACGTCATATTGCACGTTAAAGTAAAGTAAATCTTTAACCTTAGAGGGATAGTTGAGTTTTGGTATAGAGGGCGCTACACATAATACTTTTTTTTGGTGAGATAATGAAAAAACTTAGTGTCAAATTTGAAAGAGCATAATATTTTAATTATTCGATAATTTTGAACCAACCGTTAACAATTAAAGGGGTAGTTTAGTTTTGCTGCACATCACAATTTTGTTGTGAGATAATGAAAAACTGAGTGTCGAATTTGAGAGAACATGCAATTTTAATGGCAGAATAAACTTTATTTGGTCAAAATCGATCCAGAAATGGCTAAAATATCAATAAATATATTTGATCTTATTTGGGGCCCAAATAATTAGATGATTTTTTCAAAAAATTAAAAAAATGCTTACACATTTTCAAACATTTTCAAAAGCGTTTTTTAAATAGTTGTTGATGATCTAACTACTTAATCATTATTTCAATAGAACATCACATGCATTATTTTGTATGAAAAATGGTTGAAACCAATGTCTTTTTAGAAAGCGCCCTCTTGTGTTTTAATAGCTCTTTTTGAATGATAACAGGCTTTTTACTTAATCGTTTGTAATTTTGTATACCTTTCGAGCATGATGGAGTAATAACTATTAGTTTATAATGTTACTGTCCAGGTTTGGTTACTAAAGTTCAGCCTTACCAAAACTGTACAACCCCTTTAACAATTTTTTAAAAAATGCTTCCTCTTTTCAACAATTTTCAAAAGAATTTTTTTAATAGTTGTTGATTATCTCTCTTTCTAATCAATATTTTTACAAACCATCACATGCACAATATTTTATTTAAAATGGTTGAAACCAATGAGTTTTTAGAGAGCGCCCTCTTGAGTTTGAACGGCTTTTTTGAATGATAACAGGCTTTTTACGTAGCCGTTTGTTATTTTGTATTCCTTTCGAGCATGGTGGAGTTATAACTATTAGTTTGTAATGTAATGGTTTAGGTTTTGGTTAATAAAATTCAGTTTGACCAAAACTGTACTCTCTTTACCAAAACTCAACTATCCCTTTAAATATGAACCTGTTCCCGTGCTCAAAACGTAAAATAAAATAGAAATCGATTTTGATCTTACATGTTCATCATGAATAAGTACATTGAGGTCAAAGAACACATTTTGTATGATTACGGGATCAACTTAACATATTGGTACGTATCGCGTTATTCGTCTAAGTGATGAATTCAATTCTAGTTTATATTTGTATTATTATTATTAGTATTATCATTATGATTATTATTATTTTTGTTATTTAAATAGTATAAGTATTATTCTTTCAGTTGTCATTATCATTGAACTAGTATTTCCTTCATAATTAGTATCATTATCCTTTTCCTCCGGACTATCTAATGTATAGCAACGAGCTCTGGCGAGGATGAGCAAGAAGGCAGCATTGGATGTTTCTCTAGTCCCCCCAAACATGTCGAGGCTTCGTATCCGCTCCTGCTTATGGTAACACATTATAATATTTATTCAAATAATGTACCACCATGGCCAGTAGACCTGTTATAAACTGCAACGTAAATACGTTTGCATATGTGTCATACTGTAGGTTTTCCCGGTGAAATTCGGCAAATTAGCAGTAAAATTCGTTTTATATCATTCAAATTAAAACAACTTTTAATCTAGACGAAAAAAATCAGTCTGTATATTCCGCTTGTTGTTCCACCCATCACTTGATAGTATGACGTGAGATTTTTTAAAGGAACCCCCATGCAGAATCGGGTTTTCTGACAACTTTTAATCTAGTCCTGCTCGCTATTTTAATTTTTACTTTAAGAGCATTTAAATTCGTAAATAGGTATTATATTTTGTACTCCTGTCTATTCATATCAGTATTTCGTTATTTAATTTAACACTGCACAATCGTCATTCAATTTAGCGCCAGGGAAAATACATGAGAATTCAGTACGCCAGTCAGCATTCAAATTCGTTTACAGGCAACCGAATTCGTATATTAAAGGGATCTAGTAACTTTGTTGACATGTGCAAAAAGTGATGAATGGTTGATGCAATGTATATTGTTGTTATCTCATATGTCCACAGGGTATTGTGTGAAAATTTCAAGTCAAATGGACATTGTATGGCCAAGTAATGAGCGAAAATGCAAAGTGATATTTAGCAGCTCACTGCACTCACTTTGTACACAGAAGAAAAACTCGCCCGGAGTTTTTCTTATCTGAATACTTCAATCATACATATCTTTGTAACGAAAGGGAAATTTGAAAAACCGAAACCTGTCCCATGATTTTATTGGTAATACGAATACAGCAAGGTATAAGGGAACCCCTAGAACAAACATTTTATTTTGAGGATTTGGACAATGTTATCAAGTCCCTTTAAGCGTTCAATTTGATTTGATATCAAAAGCATGACATTATTGATTTTTTTTTCTGTCCTTTTCTTCTGACCTGTCTCGATGATGTAGTTATATATTTATTAAAATCCATATAAAAATTATAGGAACAAATAAACGTGTCTATCCTTTAATCCTGTATCATAATAATGCAAGTATGCAGTGGGGTAATGAGAACAATATCCTGGGGGTATATTCTGAAAACTGTCTTTTCTAAAAAAAAATGTATTATCTTAGGCTTATGACAAAATTGGTATTCTGAAAACTCTCCTAACTTTTGTATTATCTCTGAAAAATGTTTAACCCCTATCAGCTGGCGCGCCTTTGGCTAGCAAATTGATAAGCGCGTGACTTGCGCAAGCAGAGATGTCTTATTTTGTCAAAAGTGTGTATTCTGAAAACTCCCTTTTCTGTTATCTTATCACACATTTGTATTAATATGCCGAGACAGCTATGGGGCTATCTTTTCTTTTGTTAAATCTTGTTTAGAAAAACAAAACAAAAACAAAAAACAAACTTCTACATTCAAGGCAAACAATTGTTTAACTCGTCCCACTTCTGCAAATTGACACCTAATTTGCCTCTCTTAATAGCTATTTTCTTTTCATTTTCTGTATAATCAACAATCAATTTTACTGTACATTCTAAAGATGGAATTATTCCTTGTAACCTTGCAGAGAAAATAATACGTTTCAATAAAAAAAATTATAGAATTGCACACATTTATCCTTGAGGATTTCCCTGACAGCCCGAGAAATATCTCAAATCAATTTCAAGTAAATGTAAATTCCCAACTACTTCTTCCCAATACTTATGAACTATTTGACAATTTAAAAATAAGTGTTCATATGTTTCAACCTGCTGCTTACAAAAAGAGCATAAATTATCTAATATATAACACCAAACTTAAATAGATTCTCATTTGTATACACTGCCCCATGTATTAATTTACTACAAAGGATGGAGCTTTTAACTCTCAAAAATATATAAATCAATTCCATAGCAATAAACTTAAAATGAGTATGCCCGTCCCTTACCTGTAAAACATAATCATTCTACAGTTGCTTAACATAATACTCATAAACTTTCCTTGATTTAAAATCAAACAACGATTCAACATTCTCTAACAATTGTAAAGCAATATCATCTTTAAAAATATCTATATCAATAACGTTTCCCTCTTTATATTTATCTGACATTACTAAACATATGTCATATATTTTTAACAAACCATTTCCTTTAATTCCCATATTCCAAAAATAACCATTAGGTTTCATATTCCCATTCTCTATAATATCACTTACCATACATGTTCCGTTTTTAGAAAGTTCTTCATCATAAATCATTTTATTTTATTTCTTATACATATATCCTGTTCTTGTCCCTACATTGTTTCAATTCTCATTCATAATAGTATTCAATTCACCCTCAAGTATCAATACAAAATCATGTTCCAGCATGCGATAAATGCACTTATCTACTTGCTCAAAAAAAACAATTTGTAATTTTCCTTTATCACGCGTAGGAAAAAACAAATTCCTAGAATAATTTTCTGACCAAACATTTTACCTTTAATACAAATATAACGGCCTTCTGCATCCTTAACAATCTCGTGTACTTGTAAATCCAACTCCCGAGTTAAAAGCACCAAGTCCCCCGACTATGGTTTGTTCCATGATTAAAAACTATACTGCCGCCCCACTCCTTTTTCCAAACCTCTTCCACATCTGGAGTGCTATTATAGGTCTCCTGTAAAAGAATGATCTTGCCTTCCTTTTTCTTACACCATTCAAAAATGTTTTGCCTTTTCCCTTTATCTCTTAAACCTCTTACATTAACTGAAATAAAAGTCATATTCGACGCCATTTCAAGATGCTAAAACTAAAACTACTATTACAGTATTCTAAATAAACTATATTGTAGCTGCAAAAAAAACATAAGGAAGATTGAACAGATGCCGAGTCACACACTTAAATATACAAACAGACACTAACGCGAATGCAAACACACTACCTCACCCACACCCAGTACCCCATCCCGAAAAACAACCCCCACAACCCAACACACCAAGATGACATGTTATTAAAAAAAATAAACAAAATAAACAAACAAAGCAAATCAAAAAGTGAACCTCAAACATTTGCCCGCTCCTCCCCTCCCGCTCGGGCCGACCCACCCCGTCTACTCCACAGCCAGACCAGTCCTATATATTCCCACACGGCTCCCAGCTTATACTCAAACCCCCTCAACACATGAAGCAAGCTACCTACATACTTATTATCAACCATAACATACTGGTACCAACACTTAACAAAACATCTCTTAGGGGGAACAAAAAAACTAAAAACAAAACAAAACCAACAATACCACATATGTTACGCCCCGTTACCTAATGCCCCTGTGACACTTCTCCGCTTTCTTGAATCCGCCTGGTTTCCGACTTGACCGAAACCATGCGGGACGGATGCGTGGCTAGTTCCGACTGTGAACGTTTTATACCGCGCGGAGCCCACAGTCTTTGCTATAATGCATCTATTCCACTATCACTACAGACCCACTAAACGCGCAATGCCCTCTGATCGCGATGATTACGTACGTGTGTGTATATTGCCATATGCGCACGGGGGCCGAGAATGAACGCGCGGTGCGGGAGGAACCAGCATACGAACAACGCTAGCTAATTAGCTGTTAGCTAATGCGTGGCCCGCATCATCGCGTCATGTTTCCGCCCTGTTTCCGACACATTTCGGCACTCTTCACGCATTGTCCCGTCATGTTTACCCCACCTTTCCGCATTCGTCGTCTTGGTCATTGTTCTACGATACTTCTTTCAACTGGTCACCGTTGATCGGTCACAGTGTAGCAATCATTCATATAATATAAATAGGCACATCATTTCATATGATCTCCAGATGAATTATGACCACCATCCATTAAAGGCAATGGTGAGTGTTGGTCAAACTTAACTTTAGTAACCAAAACCTGCACGATTACGGTACAAATTAATAGTTATAACTTCACCATGCTCGAAAAGTATACACAATTACAAACGGCAAAGTAAAACCCCTGTTATCATTCAAAAAGAGCCGTTACAACTCGAAGTGTCAAATTAACTCTAGAGTTAGCCAGCGCGAAGCACTAGCGTTCTAGGTCCTATATAATACGGGACTGTAGTGCAGTGCGCGGTAATAGTACGTGTAGTATGTATCGCAACTCGCAAGCCCCATTCGTTCGCCTTTCGTTCAGAGTCGCGCTAACACACGGAGAGAAGTCCATGAGGCGCATATATCACTGATTGTGTGCGGAATGGAGGGAAAAATCATAATCTTAATCCACCCGATAGTTGGATCACATAACGGAGAGTGAATTGCTGGTAAGTAGCGTATCACATGTATAGTTTAATTAGCGTGCACACAAATATTTGGTTTCAGTTCTTTATTATGAAAACCTAGAACGCTAGTGCCTCGCACTAGCGGAATCTTGTCGAAAACTGTGCGGAACCGTGTCGTGAAGCAGGCGGGCCACAATGCCGATGATCGGCATTGTCACGGCTAGTTTCGGCATAGTTTCGGTATTGTTTCGGCACTGTTCCCGACAAATTTAGTCGTGAACTAGTCGGAAGCAAATCTTGAACATTTTCAAAATTTCGTTCCGCCTTTCCGCATCTTCCCGACTGGTTTCGGTCAAGTGTCACGCATCCTTCCCGCATGGTTTCGGTCAAGTCGGAAACCAGGCGGATTCAAGAAAGCGGAGAAGTGTCACAGAGGCATAAGGGTATGGTCACACGGTGATTGCGACGACCTGCAACAGCCTGCAACAAGACAATATAACTTATGAAGGGCCGATCATGTTCGAAATAACTACCGTTACAACAAAATGCAAATATCGCAAGGAATTTGGTATAATTCCCAGTTATAGCCATAAATAGGTTCTGTGTATTACATTTCGGATAAAATAATCCTTACATGTTATTTATCGTGCTTAATAAGCATGATAAGCCCGGTTTGGGGTTGTTGATCAAACAATAACACGACTGGTCACGAGGAACGCATGCGCCGTGTGTTCTCTTGCGACGGCAGGTTCCCATCGCAGTCTCGTCGCAAGGTTTTGAACATCAACAAATCGGTTCAAAATCCGTTGAGACCAAAACAATAGAAGGGAGATAGCATGCGGTGATTGCGGTTGTTGCATCTCACCCTATTGACCTATTGAAATTGTATCCATGGCAAATATTCATGGTTTGGTAGACCATATTTAATCCTGAACACTTCAAGCAAGTAGACCGGCAGCCAGAGGTCTTTTGTGCATCGAAAAGCGTACTGATTGTTGAACATAAGAATATTTAGAGGAGAATGTAACAAATCCAATAATATGAGTCTCCCTGGGTGTATCCGTGGATAAAGGGGTCCTTTGCGCCTCCAAAAGTTGGCCCCTGGGGATTGTCCGATGCTTCTATTTTGTGCGATTGTACCGTGTTAATCGTCGCTCACGACTCGCCGCGGCGGGGTAAGCGCATCGTAGACAATGGAGAAATCACTGATGCATGTTACCTTTTTCGAACATTTTACGATGCCTGTTTTGAAAGACAAAATACACGTTGATGCATTGGGGATTATATCAAAAACCTCTTGCAACTTAACAAAATATGTCTTACAGATTACAGAATACATATTGATAGCACGTTTGAAAATGCCAAAGGCCATATAAATACATTTTAATGAACCGATCACCAAAACAAGATCAAACAGGGCTTCCACTTACCAATTAATTTTATGACATAACATAAACACCCGTCTAGAAAATAATCGAATGCAGAGGAACTAATATGAGCGCATGGCATAGTGACAGGGCACACACAAACACACACACACACACACACATTCACCTATCGAGGTCGCCTCCTTTTGCGTTATAAGCCGATTTGAGATCCTGCGAGAGAACGTCTGTTGTCCTCTACATGCAGCTATGGCGCCAATACACACATAAAACTGACCTTTACCATGTTAACGATTTTGTGCAGCGATCGTGTACGTCTCTACGTCTGGGTTCATTTATAACATTTACGTACGGACATACAATTTCTGAAAGTGGAAGCTAATTTTTTTAAAGACAACTTTAACGAGACGATCTTCAACGGATGACATTTGTATCCAATATGTATTCTGTATTATGTAAGACATATTTGTTAAGTTGGAAGAGATTTTGGATATAATCCCCAATGCACAACGTGTATTTTGTCTTTCAAAACAGGCATTGTAAAATGTTCGAAAAGGTAACATGCATCAGTGATTTCTCCATTGTCTACGATGCGCTTACCCCGCCGCGGCGAGTCGTGAGCGACGATTAACACGGTACAATCGCACAAAATAGAAGCATCGGACAATCCCCAGGGGCCATTTTTTGGAGGCGCAAAGGACCCCTTTATCCACGGATACACCCAGGGAGACTCATATTATTGGATTTGTTACATTCTCCTCTAAATATTCATATGTTCAACAATCAGTACGCTTTTCGATGCACAAAAGACCTCTGGGCTGCCGGTCTAAAGTCTCGTCGCAAGGCTTTGAACATTTTCAAAATCCGTTGCGACCAAAACAATAGAAGAGAGATAGCATGCGGTGATTGCGGTGATCGCGATGGCCTATTGAAATTGTATCCATGGGAACTATTCATGGTTTGGTAGACAATGCTTAATCCTGAATCCTTCAGGCAAGCCTCTAGGTATATCTGTTTTTCATCAAGAGTTATTTATTCTCATTACACACCTTCACCATTGAAAGGGAGTATTCAACCGATAGGTTTGTAATGTCATGTTTGGGATGGGCATTCGCATGACTGCGAAGGAGGGGGGGGGGGGGGGGGCTCGGCTCTAGCGCTCTTGGGCCAAATACTCTCCTTCAAGTCCCACAGTTGTTATTGTTGTTGTTTTGTACCTTGTTTACCGCGGTAATTTATATTTGGGCCCTTTGGGGTCTTTGTATGAGCTAAAGGCCAAAAGCTTGCACCTCGTCCTATGTATATATTTTGCAACATTTCTCTTTGATATGGCTCCATATAAGCTTGGTGCACCAACAGGGTTTTCCACCGCTAGTATGCTCCCCGGGGAGATGAGGATGTGTACAAGGTAATTGTGCGGGTCTGACCTGTACCAAATGACCAGGGATAATAATAAGCGCTTAGAGGCTACCAGGCGCTATATAATTACGAACTATTATTATTATTAATTATTATTAATATTATTATCATTATAATTATTATCATTATAATTATTCCATAATTTGGGCATCATATACACCATATAAATATAAGAGCAGAGATATATTAACGCTCATCCTCGAATTGCGGAACTTTTTGTGTGTGTTTATAATTGTATAGCTGCAGACTGCAGTGAGTATGTGCAACGCGGTGATGTAGTAAAGACTTTGACAATATCCGCCTTTCATATGCGCACGTGACCAATCGTAAGCTGTTGCAGGTCGTCGCAAGTATCGTGTGATCATAGCCTCACATTCAGTTTATGGTACGCAAGACTACCCACGAGAAACCCCTGCGACTCCACCTCCCAATCAATACTCAACCACTAAACAAAGAAAGAAAAAAGAACAATGTAGAGCTAGTGGAATGCAAACTTATCCCAAAGTGAGGGCTTGCTCACAATAGCATAACATGTCCAAATACCATTCTAAACGACAGACTTTCAATTTCAATATCAATTACTATGTAAACAAACTAACAAAATAAGCAATTATACAGGGTGGCCCAGAAATAACGGAACGGGGCACTTCCCAAAATAAAGTAACAAAATGAACATGTCCATCGGATAGGGTGTCCTTTCCAATGAACAACGAAACCAAGAAGAGTAATTTTGGACGTGTAGTTTTTGTTTTAGGGCGCTTTGAGTGAGACCATGTCAGGTCCCTATTTTTGTCATTTTTTACCAAGTCAGTGCCTGATAAATGAGACTTATTGCCCTACATACCACTGAACGCAAGAGTATTCCGCGCGCCATTGTTAGTGTGCATTCAGCTGTGTGCCGAGCGGTGCCGAGAGAATGGACATAATTATGGCGGGCAGTAAGTCTCAAATATCAGACACTGACTTGGTAAAAATTGACAAAAATAGGATCCTGACATGGTCTCACTCAAAGCGCCCTAAAACAAAAACTACACGTCCAAAATGACTTTTCTTGGTATCGTTGTTCATTGGAAAGGACATCCTATCCGATGGACATGTTCAGTTTGTTGCTTTATTTTGGGAAGTGCCCCGTTCCGTTATTTCTGGGCCACCCTGTATAAAAGGCCCACTATAATCCATTTTCGTCCCCATAATCTGCTATACACAAAATGGTTAAAGGGGTAGTTTAGTTTTGGTAAGGCTGAACTTTAGTAGCCAAAACCTGCACAGTAACATTATAAACTAATAATTATAACTCCACCATGCTCGAAAGGTATACAAAATTACAAACGACCAAGTAAAACGCCTGTTATCATTCAAAAAGAGCCATTAAAACACAAGAGGGCGCTTTTTTAAAATGATTGGTTTCAACCATTTTCAACCAAAATTATGCATGTGATGTTTTGTTGATATAATGATTAAATAGCGAGATCATCAACAACCATTTAAAAAACGCTTTTGAACATTTTTGAAAAAGTGCAAGCATTTTTTTAATTTTTTCAAAAAATCATCTAATTATTTGGGCCCCAAATAATTATAAGGTCAGATATATTTATTGATATTTCAGCCGTTTCTGGGTCGATTTTGACCAAATAAAGTTTATTCTGCCATTGAAATTGCATGTTCTCTCAAATTCGACACTCAGTTTTTCATTACCTCACAAAAAAATTGCGATGTGCAGCGCCCTCTCTACCAAAACTAAACTACCCCTTTAAACGAAACCCGAATCAAAATAACTTTTCTTAAATACACTTTGAGGCATATTAAATTATTTTGTGCCCTCCGAATGTCAACTATTAAATACAAATTAAAAAATACACCCTGGCACAAACCAAGCGGCAGCCCCATAGTCCAGGGGTGGGCACATACTATCATTTTCGAATTACGTTTTATCTATTATTCACTTAGTACTATCACAAAGAAAAGAAAAAAATATATAATAAAGTCATAATAGTCATTGTTTACTTTTTCCTTTACTACCAAGTTCAATACTGTCAAATAAAAACCTGTTTTCTTTAAAACTTTTCCAGATTATTTTCTATAATTGAAGCGTCAAATGAAAGCTATCACCTCATCTGCAGGCAAATATATATAATAATATACGTATAGTCATAATAGTCATTGTTTACCTTTTCCTTTACTACCAAGTTCAATACTGTCAAATAAAAACTTGTAGTAGGCTTGTTAAGACCCAACAATATGGGTGTTCACTGCAATTTGGGGTACGATTGTTTAACCTGGCATACATATTCCTTGAATCAAAAGAGGAAAGTTCATCCAAAGAGACACTCTGTATCTATGCAAATTAGGCCTAATTTCCATAATGTATGCAAATTTATTCATGGGAATGAGATATTCTCTGAAAATTGAGGTTTTATTGAAATATTTGAGAGAGACCATATTCCTTGGATCAAAAGAAGAAAATTTATCCAAAGAGACACTCTGTAATTTCCATAATTTATGCAAATTTATTCATGGGAATGGAATATCTATGAAAATTGTGTTTTTATTGACATATTTGGGAGAACATATTCCTTGGATCAATAGAAGAAAAATTATCCAAATTATGCAAATAAGGCCTAATTTATGCAGATGTATTCATGGGAATATGTTCTGTCCAATATCTTTTAAAACACACCATCGTCATAAATATCCCATTTCCATGAATAAGTTTGCATCAATTATGGAAATTAGGCCTAATTTGCATAGACACAGAGTGTCTCTTTGGATGAATGTTCTTCTTTTGATCCAAGGAATATGTTCTCTCAAACATCCCAATAAAAACTCAATTTCATCGAATATACCATTTTGCATAAATTATGGAAATTAGGCCTAATTTGCATAGATACAGCGTGTCTCTTTGGATGAATTTTCTTCTTCTGATCCAAGGAATATGTTCTCTTTCAAATATGTCAATAAAAACACCATTTTCATGGAATATCCCATTTTTATGAATACATTTGCATAAATTATGGAAATTAGGCCTAATTTGCATAGATACAGAGTGTCTCTTTGGATGAAATTTCTTCTTTTGATCCAAGGAATATGTGTGCTTAATAAAAGAATCGTTTCCCAAAATGCAGTGACGGACCTCTTAACAAGCCTACTATTGTTTTCTTTCAAACTTTTCCAAATTGCTTGCTATGGTTGAAGTGTCAAATGAAAGCTATCACGTACCTGCATGCAAATATATTCGTCACCAATACTTTGCCCCTCCATTGCTTCCAGTCCCTTATCCATTACATGTCCCTGGCTATCGGATTCCTTCTCCAATGCTGCTACATCTGCTAGCGATAGCTTCTCTTGCTGGAACACTCCCCGCCAGTGGCGTAGCTACGGGGGGGGGGGGGGGGGGGGCACGGGGGAGCCTGTGCCCCCCCAATAATTTTGAAAAAACAATAGAAAACATAAGGGGCCATTTTTTTTTAAAAACAAAGAAATACATAAGGTGTGCCCCCCCCCAATAATTTTGCGTGCCCCCCCCCCCCCCAATCAGTCCGACCACGCTACGCCACTGCTCCCCGCTACTTCTGGCATTTCTTCCCGTGGCTGGCTTAGGTTACCTCTGCCGGAAATTCAAGTTACCGCGCTTCATAATATGGCACGTATCTTTTCCTTCTCAAATTATGCTACCTCCGCTAGCGCGAGCTTCTTATGCTTGAATCCTTCCCGCTAATTCAGGCGCTCCTTCTCGCGGCTGGCTTAGGTTCCCTCTGCCAAAATCGCGTGATGTTGCTCCATGTTGAGCTGCTGTCTCCGCTCCGTCAATGCCGCTATCGCCCACCATCGCTGACTTGAAACTCCTCGTAACGTCTGGCCTTCGGTCGCGTGAAACATGTGAATCTCGTGGATAATTGCGAGTAACTCTCCTCCTCTGATCCCGCACATCGTCCGCTGCCCCATCGCGATTAATGCAAAGATCTTAATGCAAATTAGTAAGCTTTTGGCCACGCCCACAAGGCAGCTGTGAGCCAATGACTGGCGTTGTTTTATTTACAAGCATCCAATCAGAACGGAGAGGGATGCCATATAAACTATCATTAAAGACACTTTGCGTAAAAGCCAGGGGGGTGTCACTCTCAGGGGGGTGTCACTGCTGCCAGAGTGGCGCGATTTTTGGTCATCGAAAGGAATACCACTGCAGGTTGCATTATGGGATACTTGGGAATTACATAAACCAATCACAGAGCAGTTCATACGCGTCGTCACCAGATCGAGGTCAATAAAACAAGTTCATATGCATACGTCACCATAGATCCCATTGTTCTCAAGCGTGATACAATCTAGGACAGTGCGCAGGAAAATAGGCGCGATAGTCTACGCGCACTTCATAGCATGATGATTGGTCAAGTCTTTCTAGGTAACGACGCGATGACGTCTAGTGGTATTCCTTTTGTGCTTCAAAAATCGGTTCACTCCGCCATCTTGCCCATGTACAAAGTCTATTGGACACGTGACTTGCGCGCGTTAAGTGAGCCTTCTAGTTATAAACGGGTTGGTTTGTTTATTCATACTTCTATGGTCACTCTGCCAGAGTGACGCGATTTTTGGACACCGGAAGGTACTACTACTGGTTGCATTATGGGCTACTTGGGAACTACAGTAAACCAATCACAGAGTAGTTCATACGCGTCGTCACCGGATCGATGTCAATAAAACAAGTTCATATGCATACGTCACTATGGATCCCATTGTTCTCATAAGCGTGATAAAATCTAGGACAGTGCGCAGGAAAATAGGCGCGATAGTCTACGCACTGCATAGCATGATGATTGGTCAAGTATTTCTAGGTCACTACGCGATGACGTAGAGAAGTAGTACTCAGAAGCTTCAAAAATCTCGTCACTCCGCCATCTTGCCCATGTACAAAGTCTATTGGACACGTGACTTGCGCGCGATAAGTCGGCCTTCTAGTTATAAACGGGTTGGTTCGTTTATTCATAATTATATGGTAAAAGCTGTGCAAATGCGCTTGATGTATTGTCTTTGATCTGCGCCATGAAAGTGCAGTGCGCGCTTATTTATATGCGCTTATGTAATGGCCACTGATTTTGTAGGTCACTGCTATGTTTTGTACACAACAAATGGGAAGGGGTCTGGCTTTTCTAGAAACTCTCCTAGAAATTCCTTCCTAAGTGCATTTTAGAATACCACTTCTTCCTAAGTCGCTAATTTGCATAAATTTTCATAATATTTTCCTAAGTTCTTGCCTAAAAAGTTAGGAAATGACTTAGGAAGATATTTAGGAAGAATATTGGAATACCAGTTAGGACAAATTCATGACTTAGGAAGAAATTTAGACAGTTTTCTATTCTAAATTCTTGTTCGACCATGATTGACATAATCGGATGTTTCATTATTCTATCTTATAATACATATTAGGTTGAACATCAACGCGAGAAATTGCTCGGCCATCCCTTGGTGACCAGTCTCCTCAATCAAAAGTGGATGAGCTATGGATGTTACGTCTACTTCTT
>JBAMJV010014187.1:0-27599 GCA_037951105.1 Echinarachnius parma
TGTTCCTCATGTTCTGTTCTATTAATTTATTTTACTCAATGTTAACGATATACAAAATTATCACAATATCAAAATCACATTTCGTTCACAATGTTAAGGGGGTTCATTGCACGTACATGTTAAAACTATTTGAAGATGGATGAACCAAAAAAAAAACACATTATGACCCCAAGTGCTATTTATTCCTATGGGAAACATTGGCAACGCACTCTGATAAGTATGTGGACTTACTACTTATATGTTTTGTACACTTATATGTTTTGTACACTTATATGTTTTGTACACAAATTTCCCAATTTTTACAGTTTTCTTCGTAGTCGCACTTTTCCATTCCCCAAACTCATGATATGTGGTGTATAAATGTATTCTACAAAACATATGTTGAACTCAAACGAAGGGTAAACATATTAATTTGGTAATTATTGGAATTAAATCAAGACCCCAAGTGCTATGAATAATATTGTAAATCATTGTAATACATTCAATACATTCTTTTAATTGAAATATAGTAAAGATATTGCAAGATTTAGATTTGTACATCATATTCTTATCGGTCAACTTTATTCTTTATTTTAAAATAATCACGAAACCAGTAGCAACATGGCTAGACAACACAGTTCGCCCCCAAATCATAGACTGGGGTAAAACATAATTTCATGGTAAGTAATTCATTCAAACAATGACAAATAATGTTTAACTGGGTATGTCTCTTCCATCGCACATTTTGTATGTGAAACCCAACTTAACTTTTACTGAAACCCGACTTGATTATTTCAATTCAATTTTGAATGGTTATGTCAACAGGTCTTCAAGATATTACAGTTACAGGTTATTTTTGCATATATAAGCCCTATGAACTTTGACCATTGACCCCATGTCCCCAAAATCTGATAGCTACATTGGCTCAAGATACATTCAGGTACCAAGTAGGATTAAACAATTTTCAACCGGTTGTTGACATATTGTGATTAATAGTAATTTGGGGATATTCAATGAGCCATGACCCAAAAATATAATCAGATCATTTTCACCCAAATATCTACAATCATACAAAGCTTAGAATTAATCTGTCAATCGTTTTTCCAGATATCACAAGAACGAAAATGTGATGGACAACCTGAGACATAATGAAGCCTAATCAAACTGTTGCTTTCATAGACTTGGACAGATGGATAATCTCTGAAAGTAAGAGCATAATCGGGCCATAAACAAGAAAACTATGGCTCTTTGAAGATGCCTATTTATTCCTATGGTAAACATTGGCAACGCACTCTGATAAGTATGTGGACTTACTACTTATATGTTTTGTACACAAATGTTCCCATTTTTACAGTTTTCTTCGTAGTCACACTTTTCCACTCCCCAAACTCATGATATGTGGTGTATAAATGTATTCTACAAAACATATGTTGAACTCAAACGAAGGGTAAAAATATATTTTGTAAAAATTGAACAAAATTTAAATTTTGTGCACAAAAAGTAGTCCACAACTTTGCCGGACTGCGTTGCCAATTTGAGTCACTAAATAAATAAATGGATATTTTCAAAGAGCCATAGTTTTCTTATTTCTTGACTGATCTGTGCTCAAACTTTCAGAGATTATTCCTCCTAATCTTGTTAAGACTATGGAAGCAACACTTTGCTTGGGTTTTATTGTTCTTTAAAAAAAAATGTTTATATAATGCAAGTGTGAACAATAGCCCACCAGAGTTTACAGGGGACTCCAGAAGCATGGGCGTAGATCTGTCATTGATACCAATTCAACAGGGGGGAGATGATCTATTCATTCATCCCCCTGATGTAAAGGTATTACGTAAGTCTCTACGCCCATGTCCAGAAGACCAATCACATGGTTCACTGCAACTCAAGAAAAAAAGGAAAAATAACAAATTACGAGGTGAACAAAACCCCCAAAATATGAACAAACTTATAATTTAGAAATGACGTACACATGCGCATGGCTTTTGAAGGCCAGTAATGGAGATATTTCCAGTCTCCAACAGCCTGAAGGGTTTTCCCCTTTATAAACATGTGATAACACAAAATGCATTATACAAACACATCACCATAAACTTGAGATAAACTACTGTGGCTAACATAATCCTTACCCTTACTTACCCCACAAATGAAGTATAAACTAACAGTAACCTTCAATTTGTAATCAAAATGACGAGATCAGAATAAGATTTTAAAACATGACTCAGTTTTAAGTGAGAACGAAGCAGAAAATAATTGAAAGGACATTCAAATAGTAACTATTCATTCACATTTAGTAATTATGATAATTACTTCTTGTCGCATGTTTCCTCTTGGGTAGCACAAATGATGGAAATAATCAATCCTTTGAGACGACTAACATGTTTTGACTAGCCACAGGTGGTAGCCAAGTTTTCAAAACGTCCTGCATGAAATGTGATCTGAGCATGTACTCATTACAATAGCAGGTTACATAACCACTGTTCAGTATGCTGCTTTGACGGTGGTCATGTAACTTGCTTTCATTTATCAGCGACACTCGGATAAAGTTTCATGCGTTACCATATCCTTATCCAAGGCTCCACACTAACTGTTTTCTCTACTGGCCCGTTCGGACAAGCGAAATCATGGATTTTCACATTTGACTTGCCCAAACAGAAAATTTAGTTGCCTGCTTACTTCTAGATCTATGAGATTTAGGACCTAAAGAATTTCATTATTCTCTCATAGTAGATCAATAATTTAATTGCCCGATCGGGCAACCAAACTATGCATTTACAAAATTATACTTGCCCCAGATCAATTTGTACTTGCCCCGGGCAACAGGGCAAGTGCTAGTGTCGAGAAGCCTTATCAGTAACAGTGAGCAAACATGCAAATGGTTGGTCTACCTCCAGTCCTTCCAAAGCGTTCAAAGTATGGAAACCACTGATTTTGGTGGGGAACCATCACCACGGTCACCAAAGGGACACCCTGTTGCCATGGAAATCAGAGACTCTTCAATTGAACACCATACAAGGACAGAGAGTACGGGATGCATTATCTAAAAGGAAGAAAGAAAAATAAATTAAATAAAGGGATCTACAATTACCTTGTTGCAAAAAGTGTTCAACGTTTGATATAATGTGCATTGATATGATATAATATATGTCCACTAAGTGAAAATTTCCCATTATATGGGTGTTAATTATTTCGCCTAGTAATGAGAAGAAATGCAAAGTGATATTCATTAGTCATTGCTCTTACTTTGTACATGGCTATGACTATCCAGAGGAAAGTAAAAACATCTGAACACTTCAATAGTAAATATCTTTTTAATTTACCAAAAGGGAAATAAAAAATATAAAAAAATACAAATACAGCAAGGTATGAGAGAACTGCTCTAGAGTTCTAAGATATTGGGATTTTGAAATGTTACTAGATCCCTTTATATCCAACAAGTTGAACCTGATGATCAACCTTGCAGATAAAGCAACATCTAGTAGAGATACATAATTTTGGGAGGAACATATTGAATACCATTTTTGCTAAACTAGCAATCCCCCTTAATAGTAAATTGCAGTATTGGGAATTTTAAGGCCCTGTTCAGTTCTGTAAGTTCTGGTGATCAGTTTTTATTTTTGATTGACTCAATTTTGACCCATTGTAAGATCTTGGATATCTATACTGATTAAAAATGGCACTAATACAACTACGCTTTAACAGCTAGTGTTGTACTTTCATGATGGTCTCCTTTATAAAGTAAATCTTATTCATAGACAGGTATTAAAGGGGACCACCAGGCAAAGGACAACACATTATTATATGTTTTGGCACCGTTTTGTGATATCAAATAGATACCAAAGATTTTGCAAAGGGTTGTGTAATTCATAAACAAAGCAATTAATTTCCACCACTTACGGAACCACGGCTATCTCGTGGTTCCACACGGGCCAAGCATTTGCGAGTGCGCCAATGCAATTCACGCGTACGTCAATAGAATCCCGGATGATTCGTTCGCTCTGCATAGAGCGCCGCTGGCACTGCTCGCATAATAGTCTGCGCATTCAGACCGCATGACCGCATGGCTGAGAATGGTGATGCGTTTTCCAATTATATATTTTTTCTGAAAACATATTTTTGTGAACTTATTGAAGGAATGGAATACTAAAGATGTTACCTTTCTATAAAAAGATTATTATTTTTGGGTGGTGGTACCCTTTAAGGATATGTCACAAATAGTTTTTCTTTTCCCCTTTTCAACATTTGAGCCTTTGATTCTGCAATTAAAATTGAGTTCTTGATGCTGGATACAGAGTTCTTGGACATGGTCTAATGCTTGAATTTGAGGGGGGAAATCAAATACCTGAACGGTCAGGGATATTGAGTATTTGTGTAGTAAATGATTAAAATGAGCCTGAATAGTTAGGATTTTATTAGCCTACAAACTGGAATAAAGTCCTTGATCTGGTTTATATGATATTCACACAAACACAAAAGAAAAAACTTACCACTCCATGAGCCTTTTCCTTGTAGAGCAGAACAGGCTTGAAATAGGACTTGGGGTGCTCGGACAGGTGCAGATGATGGATTTTACCCTCCACTGCCCTCTTGATTCTTACCAAAAAGGCGTCTTGATCACACCGAATGTTACAGGAAGAAATGAAAAATAACAATAATCAATATTATATTTTAAAATCCATAGTTACTAGATGGAAATAGTCATAACAACGCTAAGGCTGAATAAACACATGTCATATAGAACCTGTATGAAATATTCTCAACCAATTTGATGCACACAAATCATTAATAAGCTAACGATCTTGAACAATTGAATGTAATGAGTTAGAGGCCCAGCAGACTTTCATAAAAATCTATGGAAACTTTTAGCAAATCAGACAAAATAGATTTGTTAGTCTTCTCAAACAGGGAAAACTCACACAAGTATTCCTCAAAACAAAACAATTGTTTTCATACAATCTGGAGTCCAGGGCCCCGTTGCAGAAAGAGATGCAATTGATCACAAAGTTTCAATTAATTGTAATATGATGTGACCAAATGCGCACATCTGATTGGTTCAAATGCGCAAATTTTCTGACTTGCAATTAATTGCAACTTTGCAATCGATTTCATCTCTTTCTGCAACGGGACCCTGATGTCAAAGGTTAAATGTCGTTGATATTTTGGCCTAGAAAATACATTCTTTAATTCAGTTAATATTCACACTCGGTGTTTGTCAAAACATACTGATTATTTTCCAAGGGTTCTAGCCAATTCGGATGACATTGATATTTGTGGGCGCCCTTGGCCATTTTTTAACAAAAATAATCAACGTTCTCTGATTCAGATACAAATCACAATAAGTTGTCCTTAAACCAAAACAATTGTTTTCCTATAATCTGGAGTTGTGACGTTCAAGGTCACAAAAATAAACACACATTAAAACAAACAAATTGCACTGGTATGTCAATGCCGTCAAGAGTCAAGCTCTAACAGAACCCACCTCCAGAACCCACCGAACTGGCAGGAGTTTTATCCATACAGCAGTCACTGTCTGGAATGGTCAACCCAATAATGTAGTTCGGATGATCAATGGAAATGGAGTTCAACCCTTCAGGATACTTGTGCACCAGTACCTTTTGCAGAAGACGTACATCAATTATTCAAGGGCTCTCTAAAATATCAAGCTGCTGCGAACCATTAATTGGCCTATGGGGGCTTTCTTTTACATTGCCTTTAAGAATTTATATGAGTTTGAATTACATGTTACATACCGTAAACTGGGGTGACTTTGGCCACTTTTTGAGAAGGAAGTATTTTCATCAAGTCTCACTCTTTAGAACTAATCTTTTATTCTATACATTACCCTATAGGAATACATTTCAAATAATAAGACATTTGTTATAAAAAGTGATGCTTGATAAAAAAAATACATCCATCTCAAAAAGTGGCAAAAGTCACCCCGGTTAACGGTACTCACCATATGGACAAGACGGGGTTATGAAGACTGCGGTTATATCTAGAAAGATATCCAGCCAACGAACCATATCTTGGGAGTGAGGCTCTTTGTATCTGCACAGTTGAGGACCTGACCCAACAAGACATCCATCACAATGATCCAACAACAACGAGACGTCATTTAAATCTAGAGGAGATACAAATGAACACGGAATGAGCAAAGTGTTTAATTTATCATTTAACAAAATAGAAACCTTCATTATTTGAACATTTGCACAGAGACAGTGGAACAGAATGAGGAATAATGACTAGAATTATTTATTCCGATCGGATATATTTTTGGATATTTAGCCATTTCTGAACCAATTTTAATCAAATAAAGTTTATTCTGTCATTAAATTTGTATGATCTTTCAGATTTGACACTCAGTTTTTCATTATCTCACAAAAAAATTATATTTTGTAGCTCGGTCTCTATCAAAACTGAAATCCCTCTTTTAGATCACGATCATAGAAGGGAAGTATAGATGGATGGACACTCCAAACACATAATGCCTCGATCTGGCCACTTTGTTGTGGAGGCATAAAAATAAACTGCATGTACTTAAATTTTGTTCAGTGGATACTTTTCAAGCTCGCCTTCATGAAAAAGTCTTCTTTAATTATGATTAGTGCTGAACAATAAACAAATTTTGGGGGGCTCTTTTAAAATGTTGGTGGCTATTATGAGGGTTGAACCACCCTGATTTGTTCCCCTATTTGTTCACTCTATGAACAAAATCATTGATTCAATACACTACAAGATGACTGGCTACAGAAAATGCAGGATTTGTTTTATGTTTGCATGCCGATAGTCATATGCATGACCCTGAAATTAAATAGGATTTATGTAAATTTGTTAAATTAAAATTTTGTTCCTTCAAATAACCATTTGGTAGGCCTACAGGTAATTATTTTTTCAAAAATCAAAAGGAATATTAATAAATCATGATACAAAGGAAACAAGCCTGACACCTACATGTGCCTTAGTGGTTCATGGAATATTTTAATACTGAATATACACTACCTTTTATGATCTTCCTCTTATGCGGATGATTATGCTGCACAGTCTAAGCTGCTTGATCTCCATTGCTCTCACTGTCGGGTGCTAGAGACTACCAGTCTGCTTGCACAAGCTGGGCCTCTTACGTATGCCTGCAATTAATGCAAAAGTAAATAATCAATACGTGTTGAATCCATGCCAGTCTGTGCTTAAACAAGCAAAATTGGGGTTATGGGTAAATGAATGGGTTGTATTTCCCCATGATGGGTTTGGGAAGTATATTTCAAGATCCTGGTCTTCAAACAAACCTGTAAACAAACAAAATCAAAGTAAAATACATAATGTGTGCTCGACCCCCAATAATATTGTCATATCACTTTCTACGTCGATCATCCAAAATGGCGTGGGTCCGATTTATTCAACTCTACATGGCGTAGCCCTCTTTTGACAAAATTCCAGCCAGTAGCCCATCGCTGATTATAGTTAACTACGGTAAAGAATCGCATCGTGGAAATGCATATTTTGTTCTGCCCGCCCACTGACACACATAGCTACATTATAATAGCATTATGTGGAGTTGAACCTCTTCCCCCTGCTGCAAATAAACTTAAAGGAACTACAGCGTCTAGATGGCCTAATTTTCACAATTCGGCTCTCTATATGTAATTTTTCCCGAAGAAATAGAATTTGGCAGTCATTTCTCATAAAATCAATCAATTTTGGGGTAATTATTAAATATCTAATTGTGTGGGTGGGGTGTAAACTGGCTGCTAAGCAGTGATGTGTCCAAGTCCAGTCAGTCCGAGTCCGAGTCCAAGTCCGAGTCCGGCCTTCCGAGTCCGAGTCCGGCATGTCCGAGTCCGAGTCTGAGTCCGGCACATGTGCAAATATAAATAAATAAATAAATAGATAAATAAATAAATACAAATAATAAAGTAATTAAAACTCTCCACATAGCCTCTAGAAATCACCAAAATTTGAGACCTAATTAATTGAATTAGTACACAATTATTTTTGTCATTTTCACGGTCGGCAATCTATGCCAGAATGCCGACATGATAGTGAAAATGACAATAATGAATGTCAACAAGAAAGCGATAGATTTGTCGATGTAATGCCTAATGGCTGATGCAGTGCCACTGGCCACTGCCAGTGATTTGTGGTTTCGTACGTTGGTTCATTTGAGCATTTATTCCGATTCAAAATCAAGTTAAGAAATACATGATTTCAAGGATTCATATACAATAAAAAACAAAAACATTAAACAGCTTATTACAAAAGCATTACAACTATTTACATGAACGGCATACACAAATAACACACACACATAGAAAAAGAGAAATGAAAGCGAGATTTACAATATGAACCATTCAAGAAATTTGTTTAAAAAAAAAAAAATCAATTAATGATTTCCGAAAAGGGGTGCACAATTAAAAGCCATAAAGTCTTAAAGAGGCTTGATAAGTTTCGTGCACACCAGATTATTTAGTTTAATTCATAAGTAATAACTTTAAAAGTTTGACAAGTCAAATGGTCTTTATAAAACGCAAGTGAAGTGCAAGTGAAGTGCAATTTGAATTGACCCAAAATGTTGTCCAATGTATAACTAACAAAATAGTGCATGTATGGGACTGGTCTACCGTCTAGACGATAGCCTAGGACAACGAAGAAACAACGGTCGATATAAGTTAAAACTCACTTATTATTTAAATAAACTTCGCTCAATGTTTACTTATGATGTCAGCAACATAATTCAAATTGAGTATATTTGGTAAACTTTCGAATCAAAGCAAATTCTTACCTTTTCACTGCTGTAATACAGATTTTGGCAGCGCTCAGCTTCCGAGGATACGGTGCAGTGATCGCAGTTCTTGAATTTGGCACACTCGGCATCCTACGTCATAATTGTGCAACGGATACACTTGTATCCGTCGCACATTCAGGTTTTGAGTGACCGATACCAACTTTACACACGCTTCTATGGGCTTTTGTGTAACGGATACGATTTTCCTTGTGCGACAGATACACAATTCCTCTCTCTCTCTCTCTCTCTCTCGTTTCCCGATGTTAACTCATCTTCAATAATTGTTTCTCTATCGGATTGTGCTATGCAATTTTATTTCTTTGCATCCGTTGTTTTTCTTTTTCAACCGCCATTTTGTTTATAGTTCCACATTTCTTTCTCCTTTCGCCTGTATTGTTTATAGTTCAATCTCTCTCCCTCTTTCCATATAATAGAGCGCACTTCCAAAAGGCGCTAAATCCACTTTCCATAAAAATTGAGTTAACGATATATCTACATGTATAATCTATGTAGCTATCTAGGAATCCACATTTTACGACAAATAACTCACTCAAAATCAAAATATAGAAAGTTTAATTTTCATATTCCCATAGGCACGTGTACAAAGTGGGACAAAGAAACCTGTTTTCCTCGGAAGTTGAAAAAGTGGATTTAGCGCCTTTTTGTTGAAAGCTCTTCATATCTAAATCTATCTCTCTCTATCCCTCTTTCCATCTATATAAACCTTTCTCTCTTCCCTTCTTTCTCATTCACACATTATTTCTTCTCTTTGTACACTAATGTGTCCATCTCTATCTCCGTCTCCGTCACTCGGATACTTATGTGCATCCTGTCTTTGTCGGGCATTTGTCACTCAGTAGGCGGAAATAGTTGAGGAGGATTGTTTAGAGTGCTCAATGCCATGCATAAGGCACGGGCGATGAGGGAAAGGGGTAGGTATTCCCTTAGCACATGCATTTGAAACTATACTTTCATTTCAGGGAGAACCCCGAATCACATGCAGCGATAAACTTTATTTCCGGCAGATGAAATTTCAACTAAATCCTATCAAACCAATCGAAATTGGTACCCAATATTCCTAATGACATATCACTGCGAACGATATCAGCTGAACGATTGTACTGTAGAAAGAAAAAATGAGAAGTTAATGTGTAAATTGGAAATGCGTATTTGCGGGAAAGGCAGATGGTATGGATAAAGATAAACCACGTAAATTGTTACAATCAGAAATCAGCGTATTTTTCACCTACAAATTTGAGCAGACTAAATTATCATGTGATCACAGTGAGAAAACACACAATAATTAAGAGTGCATGGGAGAAAAGAGGGGTGACGGAATAGGGGTCGGGAGAAATTGAGAGGATAGTACCAGAGACAGGCTATAGACATATGTTGTATTCATTATGCACAATCAAACTGTTTCAATTGAAATGTGAAAATATGTGATGAATCAGTTATGCTCAACAGTCAACAGCAATGATCATAAAGACAGGAGATGTAACTGAAAATCCTTTTAGAACTACAAAATATCCATATATTCGTACAAACGTGTTATGTTCTCGGAATCTTAAATCGAAGATTAGTTTGAAGAGCAAAAGCTGCACCCGGATCATGCAACGAGGAGAACACTTTCGAATAAATATTCAGTTACAAAAACCAAGGATGTGCTGAATCAATCATGCTCTGTTGCACAGGCTAACATGACAAGCAAAGTAAATTGAAACGTTTTACTGCACTGTTCCCCCTATAGTTTATGTTCACGGGAGTTCAAGATTTACCGTAAGCGTGTGGTATGCATCATGGACATGTTTCTAGGCCTACATAAGGCCTAATCAAATCCCCCAGGTAAGTGAATGTCATTCCAAGCCTTTCCTTCAAGATGACATTCACAAAGCTCTTGTTAAATATCATTATTAATTTGGACTGCGTACCAATATTATGATGATTGTATCCTGTATACAAATTGTATATGCCATTCCTGATTATGGCACATAAAGCCGTTGGCATTGGTTAGAGTTGAAGTAAACTTGCATGTTGTACCCTGTTCATCAAACAAACAAAAAACAACCTACAAACCAACCGACCGACCGACCGACCGATATATTATATCGACCGACCGACCATCCAACCAACCATACAGCATATATGTGAGAGAAATTTTAGGTGTGGGCGACAATTATTAAGTTTAAAGAAGATTTAAAAAACTACGGTAATGGCATTTGTTATGTTTTATGCAACACGAGGTTCAAAGTATTATTCATTATTTCATCTTAAAGGGATCTAGTAACTGTGTTCACATGTGCAAAAAGCGATAAGTGGTTGATACAATGTATATTGTTGTTATCTGATATGTCCACTAGGTGTTGTGTGAAAATTTCAAGTTAAATGGACGTTATATATGGCCGAGTAATGAGCAAAAATGCAAAGTGATATTCACTAACTCATTGCACTCACTTTGTACACAGTGTTGGCGATCCAGTGGATTATTTAAAATCTGAACACTTCAATCGTAAATATCTTTTTAACGAAATGGAAATTTGAAGAACCGAAACCTGTCCCATGCTTATTTTGTTAATACGAATAGTATGAGGGAACCGCTAGAATTCCATTTGAATTGTGAGGATTTGGACAATGTTACTAAGTCCCTTTAAAGGCGAAAATAAGAACAAAATATTAACCAACAAGCGTTTATTTTAAGGCATATTGTTGGTGGAGGCAGCAGAAGGTTCAATGAATGATCAATAATTGCATTTTGTTACACAGTATATTTAAACAAAAGCAGCTAACTTTATAATGTATATGTGATAGAGATTGTAGATGGTGCAGAGGTAGCACTATGCCCAAGGACTTACACAATAATTGCATTTTGTTATATCTGTAAAGGCCCAGTCCCATACTGACGATTTTCACGGCGATTTACTAGAACGAATCGACTCGATTTAGCCACGGTTTTGGGCATGGGCGTAGCAATACGTAATACCTATTCATCAGGGGGGATGAATGAATAGATCACCCCCCCCCCTCCAGTTGAATGGGTATCAATGACAGATCTACGCCCATGGTTTTGGGGAAGAACCGATACGATGTAATCAAATCGTTGCGATTCGCCGTGAAAATCGTCAGTATGGGACTGGGCCTTTAACAAAACCAGCTTCCTCATATATGATGGAGATTGTAGGTGGCCATGGTGGGGGCGCCAACACAAGACTTAAAGAACATCCAAGGATCAATTAGCCCTGATGCAAACAAGGTAAAATGGCGCCTCGTGAGATCGGTCTGAATAATTATGGAAGTATAGTAGATAAATGGGATAGTAGTACGTTCATGATATATCATGACACAAATACTTAAAGTAATAATTATGTCCAATGGATGCATTATCCAAAATATATAAAGCTCCTCAATAAATCATACATAAACAATAATCATACATTATACGCTTTTAGAAAAGCACCAAGCACACACACCTTATTACAAGTTTGATAAATAATGTCGTGATCGTGATAAATAACGTCGTGATCTTTTAGATTCCTTGTTGACCTTACATTGCGAGACAAACGAATATCACTAGCGATTTTATTTTCGATAATAATGTAATTATTTACTTGATAGGACGTCAAGGAACTCTGCATCTGATCAAAACGTAAACCAACAACTATTGGACAGTGTCTTTCACTTTTACTCTCTTTCTGTTTCTGATCATATAATGTATAGTTCTATTTATTCCCTTTTCACTCATCATGCTCATGTTCTCAGTTTTTTTCTCCCTGTACTATATATCCACATGATCCATGAGCCATGACTTTGGATCACAGGACCCACTTTAAGTAATTTAAAGTGATACGTGCAATGTATGTCGACCTTCTCACGAATTAAGAACGTGAACATACCATCGCTGTATTCATTCACTAAATAAATAAATACTTACAATAATTTCGGTTTTTCCTTCCATCCTTCATCCCTGCAAGTTATCTCCCTCCCTCCCTCCCTGTTTCTCTTTCTCTTCTCTTTCTCCTTCTCGTTCTCTTTCTGTTTGCCCCTCTTTCTTACTCTCACCCTCTCTCTCCTAACTTTATATACCTCTATATGATAAGTTGGTGATTATCTTGATCTGTTTAATACTGGCTAGAAAAGGTACTACTACCAGTGGCATACCCAGAAATGGACAAACAAACGTTGAGGGTGGGGCGGCGTAATTAAACGGGGATTAGGGGGGGGGGGGGGGGGGCGTAATAGATGCTTGATGGGGAGGGGGGTGTCAGGAACATGGGAAGCAAAATGCACTAGCATGTGTCAAAACTTATATTTTGTCGTCAGCAAACCGAGGGGGAGTGGGGCAGTGGCATACACCGACTCCATTCTTTACTGTCTACGCCTCTATGTGTAAAATTGTGACACAAATCTCTGCGATAAATGACACGTTGTATTCAATATAAAAGAGGATAATGATACAAAATGTATTGATATTATACAAAATGATGACATCTCCTATTTAGAATATGTCACATTCCATAGATTAATGCGTACCTTACCCGGGATACCAACTTAATCCCATACATATACTATAGCACACGTAATTTCGCTTATTCCAATTTAACCCGAATCCTCCCAGATGTTGACGTTCTCGTATAGTTAATACATGGTAAGCCAACTTGACGTAGGTAATGGATTAAAGATCATGGGGCCGTATATACGCGTACCAACGCACTTGCCTTCGAGGGCTCCTTTAAAAATAAAACGAAACAGAGTCGAGGCGGCATACTTCAGATGAATAGTTGGCAAAATATCGAATAAGCAAGCTAAAGGCTACTATTTCATCGTACTTTATCCTTAGATGTTGGTATAGCCTACGGACAAGATTTAGGGATTGGGCAGCCACTTACATGTAGGATATGATACGTATATTGCAGAGTGTAGATCAAAAGTAAAATCAGAATATTCAGAATCGGGATCAGAATCAGATTAAAATTACATGCGAAGTGAACATATAAAATATCATTAACTAGGAGCAAGTTATAATATATATATACAAAATCCACGCGCTCTCAGTCATGGAAAGTATATGTATATATATCTCGTTAATGTTAAAATATAATGTATTTGTCTTCATACTCATATCTATAAGCAGCGTGTTTTCTTTTATGAAAATGTTATTCTACACCGCGAGCTTTCATCATCATGATTAAAATATTTAGCAAGATTATAATCTATACAAAAACACATTACTGTTTTTGTTTTTGTTTTAGCTGTTTGGTTATTCTTTGCGTTGCTACAATGTAAGAGATATTATAGATGATTTCTAACGCGATTGATGATCGCGTTAAAGAAAACAATAAGATGTTTTCAATGTCATCAGAGTGATGAATGCCCGCAAAGTGATGGATGCCCGAGGTGTGGCCGAACATGTTTTTCATTACATAACAACAAAGTTCTTATTGAAATAGGGCGTCCAACCTTTTCGTGTTTTTTTTTTTTTTCATGTTTTTTTGTTTGTGTGTATGTGTGTATATATATATGTAGGTGTGTTTGTGTGTGTGTGATGTTGGGTGTGTGTGTGTGTGTGTGTGTGTGTGCCTACATATGTGTGTGTGGGTATGTGTTTGTGTGTATGTTCGTGTGTGAGTTTGTGTGTGCTTGTTTGTTTGTTCTTTTGTTTGTGTATGTGTGTGTGTGTGTGTTTGTGCGTATGTGTGTGTGTGTGTGTGTGTGTGTGTGTGTGTGTGTGTGTGTGTGTGTGTGTGTGTGTGTGTGTGTGTGTGTGTGTGTGTGTGTGTGTGTGTGTGTGTGTGTGTGTGTGTGTGTGTGTGTGTGTAAGCATGTTGTAGCCTATCGCCTACACGAACCTGATGACTATCCATTAAATATATGTGGGCTGCCAAATCTAGTAGGGAACATGTTAATTGAGATTATATAAAGAATGGACATGCGGTTGCCATGGTTATTCGTTCTTATATCCCACAATCCATAATAACAACGCAAAAGGTTATACTGTACCACATTCAACATCAGCGACGCAATAATTATACAATTTTAATGTATATGTAATTATATACATTATATAAATCCAAGCATACAATGTATATTCAGCGTCGCTGTGATCATGGTTCATACCATTAAAGGGATAGTTGAGTTCTGGTAAAGAGAAAACAGTTTTGGTCAAACTTAATTTTAGTAACCAAAACCTGCATCATTACATTACAAACTAATAGTTATAACTCTACCATGCTTGAAAGGAATTCAAAATTACAAACAACTAAGTAAAAAGCCTGTTATCATTCAAACAGAGCCATTAAACTCAAGATGGCGCTCTCGGAAACTCATTGTTTTAAACCATTTTAAATAAAATATTGTGCATATGAAGGTTCGTAAAAATAGTGATTAGATAGAGAGATATAATCAACAACTATTAAAAAACTTATTTTGACATTTTTTGAAAAGAGGAAGCATTAAACAAAATAAAATTAACGGTTGGTTAAAAATTATCTAATAATTGTGGGGCCCCACATTTATTACAAATGGTTACGTTTATGGACATTTCAGCTGTTTCTGAACCGATTTTCATCAAATAAAGTTTCTTCTGTCATTAAAACATTATGCTCTTTCAAATTTTACACTCAGTTTCTCATTATCTCACGAAAAAATGATTATGTGTAGCGCCCTCTCTACCAAAACTCAACTATCCCTTTAACATTGAACATTACCTTGAATGCCACACCTCAACATCTTCGTTGAGGGAGTAGAGATTTTGGCGTGGCAGGGTTTAGGGGGCTCTTTTGAGCCAATATTAAAAACCCAAGTTAGATAACTATTTTATTAAACTTAGGAGTGAGGGGGCTTCGACTAAACTTTGTGGGAAATTGTTCCATATATTGACCACCCTTTTGACAAAAGAAAAGTTGTACTCGAATTTTGTTCCTGATATCCAGCCTGCATCTGTACTTTGTAAGTTTCCTGGAAAGTCCTCTTGTTCTGCGGTATCCTGATCTGTGGAAGAAGTTTTCTGGTTTTGCTTTGTCCATCTGTGTCATAAACATATACGTTTGTATCAAATCTCCAGGCTCTCTTCTCCTTTCAAGAGTAGTCAGCTTCAATATTGAAGGGCATAAGGCCACATGTCATAAAGGAAAGCAACACAAACTATTTTGTTTTAAAATGTACTACCTTCTCTGGAATCGACTCTTTCGTTTTCAATATTCACAATTATGTAAAGTTTGCGAAACAGTGCCACTTTATATGATCACCTCAAGTATGCACGACAGATTTACCCACAAGCAAACTTTTATTGTCACAGCCTCTCCAGCAAATATTTACGTAATTAATCACTGATTTTAATAGGTCTCTGAAGAAAGGTATTGACATAGGAAACCTACATGAACATTTTAATTACGATGCCGTTTTGTTAGAAAGGTCCATTATGAAAATAACATCTTATACTAATGTATTTCCGGCATCTGAGCGTACCGTATTAAATGTAGTTATCCAATTACGATGTTATGTTTCGGTAGTTAATGAAACTGTTTTTTAATATGTGGCCCAAGCCGCACATTATTTTATGTCAATAAATGTTCATTGTGTACGTTTGTATGTCTCTTGCTTTAATGTTTTGTACAATGTTTACATAATCAAAGTGGATATATTATAGGCATAATGGATGTATGTTATTCATGTACGCATTCACGTATAGTATGGTATACATTGTGATGTCTTCGTGAGTGCACGTATGTTCCAAGTGACGAAAAACAACGACCCTAATATCAATCAGCCTTGATGTCTGGTAATTAGAGATCCTAACTTGAAAGAAAGGAGTAATGTGAGCTTGAAACCCCTAAAAAATGGAGGGGGGGGGGGGGGGGGGGGGGGGGGGGGAGTGACCAAATAAATATGTGCAAAGTGTCCTGTGACGGGTAACATGAGAAGCAAATTATTATCTATGTTATTTAATATATCCACAAACTAGGGGCATTAACTAACACGTGTGTACTGACTTCTCATTCTCATGCGCCCCTCAAAATGACGTCACGATTTTGAGACCGAGAATCCTATACTGTGATGGTAGAGGTGTACGGGGGGGGGGGGGGGGGGGCATAGGGTAGGGGATATTCAAGGACACTATGTTGCCGTCTGGTCCAGAGCCCATTACGTCATCATGCAAGTCCTACTTCTTTCAGCTGGACACAAGCAAAAGGTGTCGGACCAAATCGGAAGAAATAATGACGAACGTTATGTCGGAGGCAACGTAACTGAGAGGGAGAAAGGGGCGCGTGCCCCAATTTGGGACTTCACTCCCCATCCCGATCACGTTGCCTAATGCCCGGCGCAGACAGAGCCGACTCGACCCGATCCGACTGGTTTTCAGCCTGATTAACTCAGTATGCGTTGCCTCAGGACTCCGGTTTTGCCAGTCAAGTGCCAGTCGGAGGTGATTCGAGGCCGATTCAACATGTTGGATCGGCTCCGACTGAGCGAAACTGACTCTAGCCTGTCTGAAAACCAGTCGGATCGGGTCGAGTCGGCTTTGTCTGCGCCGGGCTTAAGGGAACCAGTTTGGTACCGTATTAACTGAATATGAATATGAATATGAAACGTAGGAAACAGGTTCGGAATCGTAAATGAGACGCGCGGTGCCATCTTGTAGACGCCTTGCGCACCTGCGCGTAGCACACAAATCAACGCAAATCGGTCTTGTACACATGCATTTAGACAAACAACTACTTTAAGAACAATTATTATGGTTTATTTATGGGAAGGTTTGTACGTTATAGTTATACCGTACAGCAATGTTGATGTCACAATGTCTCATTTTGTTTTTATTTGTATGCATACATTACATCAATACTCCCGCTCGATATATTAATTTTTATTCTAATAGTGTAAACATGGTAAACAAGACTGTTTGGGTCTGGAGACCAGCCACACATATGTTCATTTTCCTAAAAACTACAGACGCATAATTGAAAATTTCTGGAGCAAACACAATACCATTGCCAGACGTTCATTTATGTATGACGCAGTGTCAGTGCGTTCACATGACACGCGCGCGTCGGGAGTCAGATAGTCTATAGTAAAAAAAAATAAGAAACACGTGTGAACGTAATTCTGCATGAAATTAATGCTCATTAATGTAATGATTGCTTGGGTAACCCATGAGCGCGCTGTCCATACGAGAATTAGATGTAGACAGTATCATTCTGTGTGAACATTTTACTTGATATAGATCACGGGTTAGATGCGGGTTAGAATTTACTATCGGATGACAGAGTTAGATCGAACCCAGAGTATTATCAGCACACATAGCATATCAGCGCGGTGAAGACGCATGGTTAGATTAGGGCACGAACAAATACCAGATTTTCAAAAATTAATCCATTCGAGTACATCAGTGTAATTATATGATCAGCAAATAGCATAGGACCCGATTTTTGGTGTCAAAATACATAATGCGGTGTGGACGCGGGATTAAGTCGCGTCCTGGTCGACATGGTAGGTGTCGAATGTCGTCGGCGTCGTTGGCAGCCCAGACTATGAAGTCGTCCCACATACTGCGGCTGGTCAGTGTACACACTTTTTTTTCTCTCTCTTTCGTTTACTTTCCTTTTTTTTCCCCCTTTTTCTTTTTATTCATGTCGTGCTTATTTCGATGTTTAACCGGACGCCAACATCGCTATGATTATCATAATATAGTAATCACGGATGCCGAATGTGTGCCCATACGTCGCACTTCCTGCACCTGCTGCCACCACGTTGGTACAATGGCGTAGTCAGGGTTATCCCTCCCACAAGGCGTTCAATAAAAATTGGCTATCTTTCCAATAAAGGACATTCATTTCAAATGGGGGTAATGTTTCATATAATATTTTCAAAATTGGGGCAACATTTGTTAGTGCAAGGGGCAATCTTTGCTATAATGGGACAGGATTCCAAAAGTGCATCGGTTTTGTTTTCAATAATGGATCAATGATTCCTGTTAAAGGTAACATTTTCATGATTGACAATGTTTCCATAATCCTGGCAAGGATTCCAATGTGCGCAATTATTGCCATAATGAAACAAGGTTCACACTAAGGGGGTAATAAGGGACAAAGTCACGTAATACAAGGGATCCATGTTGTGCACATGTTGCTGATATTTCCAATCAAAGACAATGTTTTCCTTAAAGGGATATTTGAGTTTTGTTTGGTATAGAGGGCGCTACACAAAATACATTTTTTGTGAGATAATGAAAAAATGAGTGTCACATTTGAAAGAGCATACAATTTGAATGACAACATAAGCTTTATTAAAACAAAATAGAAATAATTGTGGGCCCCCAAAATTATTCAATAATTTTGAACCAGCCGTTAAATTTGTTTTTTAAATGCTTCCTCTTTTCAAAATTTACAAAAGAGGTTTTTTAATAGTTGTTGATTATCTCTCTATCTAATCATAGTTCAACAAAACATCACATGCATAATATTGTATTTCAAATGGTTGAAACTATATGGCCCGAATTCTCATCAGTGGCTCAACTTGCGCACGGCCTTAAAAGACAGAGACTACGGGTAACCAGTTAAACAATTTTGCACCTGCAGACCTATATTGTTGTCGCTATTGGTCCCCGGAGATATTATAATTGTTTCCTTTCATTATCCTGTCAATCCCTTGAGTTCTGATTACAGGCATCATGACAATGGGCCCTTTGAAAATCAGTCATAGTATAGTCGGTCATTAGCCAAATTGCGTCCTGGATCATCCTGGACATTGTATTGCTGGTGACTGGTTACACTATGACTGAATTTCAAAGGGCCCATTGTCCTGATACCTATAAGCAGAACTCAAGGGATTGACTGGATAATGCAAGGAAACAATTATAATATCTCCGGGGACCTATTGCGACAGCACAATAGATCTGCATGGTGCAAAATGGGTTGACTGGTGAGCCGTAGTCTCTGTCTTTTTCGGCCAGGCGCAAGTTGAGCAACTCATGAGAATTCGGGCCAATGAGATTTTAGAGAGCGCACTTTTGAGTTTCAACGGCTCCTTTTGAATGGTAACAGGCTTTTTACTTAGTCATTTGTATTTCTTATTTCTTTCGAGCATGGTGCAGTTATAACTGTTAGTTTGTAATGTAATGGTGCAGGTTTTGGTTACTAAAATTCAGTTTGACCAAAACTTTACTCTCTTTACCAAAACTATCCCTTTAAGGGAGCAATGCTTTCCATTAATGAGCAATGATTCCAAAATAGAGCAAGGTTTTTTTCAATAAGGACGTCATCTTTTTTGTTTTCATAGGGGGAAATATTTCCCATAATCATGATAATTATGTGGCATTTTTATGTTGGATGTTGACAATGCTTTTCATGAGAGGAGGACATCGTGTCTGATCTAGCATCTACACTGTTGGTCATAATGTTGGAATATTTTTTTTTTAGATCCAACTTTATTCTTTTTCCTGTTTTTTGCGCCGAATGAATCATTTTAGACTAAAAATAATCATTACATTATGTTTCTAAACTACCAATGTACAATACATGGTAGCATGAATTTGCATTAATTAATTTATTCTTTTGTTATGAGCTTTGAAAGGCAGGACCTTTGATGATTGGCCCCTTTCCTTCTCCAAAGCGTATGTCCAACGATTCATCGTTATGGGTCATTTCTCAAAGTTGGCCGTGATATTTTCAACCAAAATTGGCACAGAGGCTCTCGAGGCCATACCTGGTCCAATGCCATTGACTACCCGCCGAACGATGCTTGTGCTCCACCAGGAAGGGGTGTCAACAAGCAATGTCCACTATTTCGTTGGACCATTGCATGTTAAGGTCTGTAAAGTCCTCAGATGTCATCGAGAGAAGGGTCAATTAAAGCCAAGATTATCTCTAGGACGTCTACGATTGACCACCAGGATAGATTATCGCAAATTGCTTACCCTGTGCCGTAGAAACGGGAAATGCCAAAAAGGAGCCTTCGCCGACTATGAAGAAAACACTATGGAATCAACGCCTTCCGCCAAACTGTACATCAGCAATCCCTCTAACATGGTCACATAGCAAGACAAACTACCAAGTGTCCACCCAATACCATGTAACCGAGATTTACCGGATGTCCCTGGACTAGGGAGCCCAGAAGATTTTCGCCTGGACACTAGAGATATGTCATATTAATGGGTACGAGCCATAACATCCTTGACCGAACAGATGGAAGACAAATGGTTCGCCGATTACGTGGCGAGAAGTTCCAAGTTGTCTGCATTCACTAAACGACTTGAGTTTGTGACGTCCCAACAGTGGTATGGCTCGTACCCATTAAGATGACATATCTCTAGTGTCCAGGCGGAAATCTTCTGGGCTCCCTAGTCCAGGGACGTCTGGTAAATCTCGGTTACATGGTATTGGGTGGACACTTAGTAGTTTGTATTGCTATGTGACCATGTTAGAGGGATTGCTGATGTACAGTTTGGCGGAAGGCGTTGATTCCATATTGTTTTCTTCATAGTCGGCGAAGGCTCCTTTTTGGCATTTCCGGTTTCTACGGCACAGGTTAAGCAATTTGCGATAATCTATCCTGGTGGTCAATCGTAGACGTCCTAGAGATAATCTTGGCTTTAATTGACCCTTCTCTCGATGACATCTGAGGACTTTACAGACCTTAACATGCAATGGTCCAACGAAATAGTGGACATTGCTTGTTGACACCCCTTCCTGGTGGAGCACAAGCATCGTTCGGCAAGTAGCCAATGGCATTGGACCGGGTATGGCCTCGAGAGCCTCTGTGCCAATTTTGGTTGAACATCTCACGGCCAACTTTGAGAAATGACCCATAACGATGACTCGTTGGACATACGCTTTGGAGAAGGAAAGGGGCCAATCATCAAAGGTCCTGCCTTTCAAAGCTCAAAACAAAAGAATTCATTAATTAATGCAAATTCATGCTACCATGTATTGTACATTGGTAGTTTGGAAACATAATGTAATGATTATTTTTAGTTTAAAATGATTCATTAGGCGCAAAAAACAGGGAAAATAATAAAGTTGGATCTAAAAAAAAAAATATTCCAACATTATGACCAACAGTGTATAATACATGCATTCTGTTCTTCTCACTTTCGATGTGTTTGGATTTAACGAAAGGTAGTTCGGATTCGTAAAGCAGACGCGTGGTGCCACCTTGCGAACGCATTGCGCACGTTGTGTTATACACACTGGCTCGTTGCTATACAGTGCGCACAATCTACAGTATTCTAGTTCAAAATGGCGATTCGTGATATAGCACATCCCATGTGTGACAATCTGTGATGTCCGTGCACCTGGACGATAGGGATGGATGGATGGATGGATACACTGGGAAGGATGGAGTGGTGCTCGAAGTCGAAATCGACTGAAATGTCGAGTTAGTAGACGTGCTGCTGCATCTTTGCATGGAGGGTTAACATCCAATATGGAAACACGCAACTGAATCCATAATAAGGCTAGACTATTATATATTTGAACAGGGTGTGGGATACGGAATTATTTTGTGTGTTTTTCGAAAGGGTAAATGTCGGAGCATTTGTGAATGTGTGAGGAAAGGGGATACTAAGTTCCCAACCAGGACATGACCATCACTTAAAGTTAAATATTTTGAATAAAAGTTTGAACATGATCCGTGTAAAATGCATTTGATTTATTTAAAATAAATCGGACATCAAAACAATGTGACAAAAATATATAAAAAGCATACATTCGAAGGGAGTTTGAAAAAGCACTTTAGTGGTTGATCATGTTTCGATGAGTCAGGGACTCAGGGTACATGAATATTGTTTGGACCGTATACAAATAATTATGATTATACAGGGTGATCAAGTCAACGAACTTTTATACTTGATGAATTATATCAAAGGACAGTTACCCCAGCATGTAGTTCTACCTACTATTATACAAAAAGAACGCAATGCCATTACTCGAAAATGGGAAGCGTGATTGTAGTCGAACCTCGGCGCAGAGTTGATAACGGTTCTGAAAGGACGCTACGCTCCACTTTCTAGGTAAGGGACAATCCCCCCTATAGTCAGGTTCACTATGTCGAGATTTTAGGCTTCGTATACTTTTTTTGGGGATTTGTTAAACTATACATTTTTGGAATCTGTAAAGCATAAGGAATCAGAAAACCAATGTTTACAATTTGCCGGAAGCATTTATGGCGGCCATCTTGGATTTTCAAAATGGCCGCCATTACAATAGGTGTTTTTCAATATCTCAGCTTCTAGGTGGCCTAGATTAATGATTTGAACGGCTAAACATATGTTTTCAGGAATGGGGAAGACAATGGTACAATGTAAAATAAGATAAACATAAACACAAAGCGGCCATCTTGGATTTTCAAAATGGCCGCCTTGAAAATCGGTGTTTTCAATATTTCAACATTCAAGTGGCTAAGAGTCATGATTTTAACGGCTAAACATATGTTTTCATGGATGAGGAAGACAATGGTACAATGTAAAATAAGATAAACATAAACACAAAGCGGCCATCTTGGATTTTCAAAATGGCCGCCTTGAAAATCGGTGTTTTTCAATATTTCAGCATTCAAATGGCTTGGAGTCATGATTTTAACGGCTAAACATATGTTTTCAGGGATGGGGAAGACAGTGGTACAATGTAAAATAAGATAAACATAACCACAAAGCGGCCATCTTTAATTTTCAAAATGGCCGCTTTGAAAATCTGTTTCTCAATATCTTAGCATCCAATGGGCGTAGAGTCATTATTTAGACGGCTAAATATACATTTTCACACATGAGGAAGCCAGTGGTATAAAGTAAAACAAATAAAATAAAAAAAACCTTCCATAACAATATAGCAGTTTATCTTGTTCGTTATATCGTAATGTTTGTTATTAATGGCTCGGCACTTTTATGTGTAGCAAGTCAATACTTTATCATGTCTAGGTCGCTTCTTGGAAAACTTTATAGCAGAATCTTTACATGTCATTATCATCATCATGATCATTACTATCACTGGTCGGCAACATGTTATTCCGAGAGTCCTCTTCATTCAAGCACTGAGTTCATGCTGTATTATGCATGGTAAATTATTGGTCCTACAAGAGCATCAATGTCTCTGCACTGGCATCTCATCATCTCGATGATGGCCTAGAAGGTTGGGAGGACCGGATTTACCTGATCAGCTGATGTGTCTTTGTAGAAGTCATGCTGCAGTGGATCCAGTGGATCCTGCTGAGCAATGCTTTTTTGACCTCATGATGTGGCCCGGATCTGGACTCAGTGAATGTGCTGCTTGGAACATAGATCGCAACTCGGGGATGCAATATCGATGCCATTTTATAGTGCGTATGCAGTACAGCCCAATGTAGCAAGTGATGACAGCCGATCTTCCGTTACTTCAGCGGCATTTGAAAGCAACTGCATTGATGACTTATCCTCCTGTTTAGCTAGAGTTGCTGCTTGGTTACCTTGCCTACGCAAGAGAACCGTCCTGTGTTGTCTGCCCCTGTGAATGCGTGATAGGCTAGAATAGCATTTGCATTTCTGGACCTAGAGCTGCCTATATTTGCTGTACTTAGACTACTCCGGAAGGCATCGATGTGGACAGTTTCTCAGCAAAGGAATGGTGCCATGACCAGCACAAGAACATCAGTGTATGGAAAGAAAGCCACTTTGCCTCTTTGTGATCTGTTGCTCCTAATATGCCATGTGGCAGATGCAAAATCCAGCGTTGACGAGCCCTGGTCATGTAGGATGTTAAAAGTTAAAAGTTAAAGACCTTCCTTTGCCAATGTTGGCATATAAGGCGGCGATTCATTTGCCCTAGGCCACACGTCTACTAAATGTAGCGAAAGCTACAGAAGGGGCCGGCCAGTCCTCTGGTAAATCGTGTGATTAACATTCCCTTCTCCATTCTATAGATGCCAAGCGGCTGGCTAGAAGGCAGAATGTACCATTTTGGTATGACCCGGTCTGGGATCGAACCCGGGACCTCCCATGCATGAGGCGGACATTGTAACCGCTGAGCCACCATGTTCGGTCATGTTGGTTGAACGCCAGTGTTTTTGCTGCCATATACGCAGTCGGATCAGTCTTCATTTTATCGTGGGAAAGAAACGGCTCATAATTGGAATGTGATATGCTGGTGTCTTCTCTGATATATTATATTGGATCAGAAACTCTCATTGTCTCTGTTCCTCTCTTGTGGTATTCTTCTGGGAATCAGGCTCGTATGTGTCATACACCAAAATGATCTCATCAGAGATATTAATCTGGTAGTGACAGTCAAATACCTCAGTGAATGTTTGAATACCATACTGATGACACTCACAATAGACTGTGATTATATCATTCTGGTGTTTGAGACATACAGAGCTGATTTCCTGAAGAGTACCACAAGGGAGAAACAGAGTGAAGGGAAGGATCTGATCCATTATCAGATCAGAGATGACACCAACATCAATCACATCCCGATTACCCGGTTCCTTTCCCATTTCAGAACGGAGGCTGACCTGACTGAGTATCTTGCAGCAAAAGCACTGGAGTGCAACCAAGGCTCGTCACCGCTGATTATCACATCTGCCACAGAATGTACTAGGATCAACAGTGAGCTGAAAAATGAGGACAACAATCATGAAGAGGCGGATACACTGCTCATACACAATGCCGCGCTGATAGATGCAGAGTCGGTCATAGCACACTATGTCGTTCTGCTGAGAAATGGCGTCCGTAGTGGTCTCAGTGCAGCCAAAATAGACAGCTCGAGGTTCAGAAAGAGCAAAGGCTTTACCAGCCTTCCATTCATTCAAGGAGGAAGACAACACGGGACAGTTCTCTCACACAAGCAAGGCAACCTGGCTGCAAGTCTACCTCAAAGCAGGTGGATATGTCAGCATTGCATCTCAAGCAGCACATCCAACGAGTCCAGAACCATGCACATTATGGGGTCAGGCAGGCATTGCTCTGCACCACCTCCATGATCTGCTGCAGCGTGGCTATTACAAGGACACAGCAGGTTCGCACTTCTCCCCGCTTGTCGCAGTATTTTGCACTTGTTCACGCTAATAAGTAGGACCTGAGCAGCCTGTTCCGACGTATGCTCGTGTACGTCCAATCAGTGCCAGAATGACGAAGACTCTAGGAATGACATGTTGCCGACCAGTGACAGTGATGAGGATGATGAAATGCAAGGACTCTGCTATAAATCTGTCAAGAAGCTATCTAGACATTCTAGTGGTTTTGAACAATTAAGAACATCTGTTATAATGAACTTACATTATAATCTATATCATTTTAAGCTTACTTTACTCTAAATCGCTGGCTTCCTCATCCATGAAAATGTATGTTTAGCGATTAAAATCATGACTTCAAGCCACTTGCATGCCGAAATAGTGAAACAAAATGCATTTTCAAGGTGGCCATTTTGAAAATCCAAGATGGCCGCTTTGTGGTTGTGTGAAGCTTATTTTAATTCATACCCCTGGCTTCCAAATCCCTGAAAATGTATGTTTAGCCATTGAAATCATGACTCTAGGCCACTTAGATGATGAGTGCTGAGATATGAAAAAGACTGATTTTCAAGTCGGCCATTTTGAAAATCCAAGATGGCCGCTTTGTGGTTATGTTTGACTTATTTTACATTGCACCATTGTCTTCCCCATCCCTGAAAACATATGTTTAGCCGTTCAATTCTTTACTCTAAGCCACTTGAATGCTGAAATATGGAAAAAACAATGATTTTCAAGGCGGCCATTTTGAAAATCCAAGATGGCCGCTTTGCGGTTATCTTGATCTTATTTTACATTGTACCACTATCTTCCCCATCCCTGAAAACATATGTTTAGCCGTTCAAATCATTACTATAAGCCACCTGGAAGCTGAGATATTGAGAAACACCTATTGTAATGGCGGCCATTTTGAAAATCCAAGATGGCCGCCATAAATGCTTCCGGCAAATTGTAAACATTGGTTTTCTGACTTCTTATACTACACAGATTCCAAAAATGTATAGGTTTACAAATCCCCAAAAAAAGTTTACAACTTTACATAATGAACCTGACTACTAATTGAATGTTTAGACATGGGGTTTATTCTTGGCGGGAAAATTGAGCAACCTGAACCGTCCCAGTAAATCCCGAGGTGTCCCTTGTGACGCGGCGACGTGTCAATTAAACTGGTCGTGATTTACGACCTGTTTAAGTTTGACCGATGGACTGTCGTGTTTGTTTTTTCTTGTCGAGGTCACTTCACCTTCGCTATTATGTGACGACACAAATAACCTAGCATACTTATTCGCGAATGCATGAAAATTGTATTTCGTCGCGATGGTTACAATGATACACACTTTGCACGATATACATATTTATTGCACACAGAATCAAAAGTTTCGGCTCGTTAAAATTAATTAAGGATGAACATTAATAACAAGCATTGTTTTCACCTAAACTGATCCTAATGAGAAAGAGAATATCAACTCTTCAAGTTTTGATACACCAGTTTATAATTTGTAGTATCTTCAGTATTGTATAGCCAGCCTTGTCATATGATTCTTGCCACAATCAATCAAACAACCATCAGTGCACCATATCCACTCCCTGGGGAGTATTCATTCCCGTGCTAACATCCTAAAGGTCACGTTTATGCCATAATTAACTCTCATCATAAAAATATTTCTTCTCGCGAGAGGACAAATTAAAATAGTCCACAATCTGGCGGACTTGAACCCAGGACCTCATGACTATATTTATACCTGTCAACCGATCTCACCACATATCTTCTACATACATCCGTCACGGGCTATAAACCAAAACAACGAGTACTCAGCGGTAGCGGAAATAGAAACAGACACCGGATAAACAAGCGAATGTTATGAGGTGGCACATG